>CAVNYN010227265.1:0-33516 GCA_963692815.1 Nyctanthes arbor-tristis
ATTTGAAGTCTATTCAAAATTGATTAAATAATAATCTACAAGGGTTAATTTTGGTGCAAAATAGCCAAAAGAAATCTTTCTAATTGAGATAAGGGTCCTTCAAGTGAAAGAAATAGAGTTTGAAGCTTAAAAGTGCATAAAATAAGTTCTTGGATTGTTCTGAAATGAACTAGAAAGTTCAGGGACTTTTGTCGCAATTTCTGAAAATGCTGATTTTTAGCTTATGCTGCCGCATGTGGCCACCGACCTTAGAAAAATCTTATGTTGCCCACGGAATTCATTCCGTAGTTTCTTGCGGGTTCCATGCGGCCGCATGGGCCGCCTGTGCAGAGACATGTTTTTTTTTTTTTGGGCATTTCCAAGACATCTTCCAATTTGTATAGAAGTCATACAATATTTCTTTGAGTTAGTTTAATACTTGAAAACGAAGCAAAAGTTACCATTTTTCTTACTTCATTTTCATTCTATAATTTCACACCACTTAGCTTTTATTTTTCTTCTAATTTTCTTATTTTTATTGTAATGGATAAACATTTAATATCTAAACCTATACAATAATAATATCACAAAGGTCAAATTTAACTCATTTTTATTGCAATTGATAAGTCTTTTAAGAGCCAAATCTCTATCACCAATGTCATTTTGACTAATTATCGATTAATATAAACAATTTCAATACCTGTTAGTGCACAGATCTGTCCAAATAGGAATGATACATATATATGAGGCTGCAGGACTATGCTCTTATACCAGCTTGTCACGCCCCCCACTTTTTAACGATAGCAGAAGCATTTCAAGTCCAAAATTGAGGGCGAGACCTTACAAATACAATTCAAAAATATTGAGTCGCTTTCGTTGCGCACTCTGATAATTAAATGTTCTGTGGGCTACCCGTAACGAAACCTCAGCCGCACACGCCGAAACTTCGATCACATATATGTATCTTCTCTACTTTTAGGATGATCCGGCCACAAAACTAATTATTCAATACCTATAGGATTGTAAAAGAGGGGGTGAGTACAAAAGTACCCAGTGAATAACAATATATATTGGGCCACACAAAACAATACAAAAGAGAGAACTTTCATACACAAAGGAGGCCATTTACAAAGATACAAAGATACGAAGTTTGGGCACATCACTAGTTTAGCCTTTACCCATAAGCCACACGATTCAATAACAATTCAGAATGACCGAGACCACATAGCAAAGCTATAATACCATAAAGCAATTTAAATACAATTCAAGACGGGTAGATAGCGCCACTAACGGTGCCCAAAAGCAAGAAACAATTGTTATTATAATGTAATAGTGCACCGTCAATCATCAAAGACTAAATATAATTAAAAAAGGCACAAGTTCCAAAAGAGAGGAAGAGTCGAAAGAAAGAGCCAAGAGATAGAACCAATACAAGTATTACTCACCTCAAAGATTACCCAAACATTCCTTGAATAATTTTCAGATAGAAAAGTGCTATTAAAGTCTTGAAATTCCTTAATCAAAGCTATTCTTTAAGTTACAATCTTTCTATATATGGTAAGGTACTTCTTTCAAGTGAGAAATAGGTATTTTAGTGGGCTTTTGAGGATGGTTTCCATCTCACTATGGAGATGGACGAATTTGGGTGGAATGAAGGGGAAGTTGGGGTGTTGGGATGCTTGGAGAAGTTTGAGGACTTTCAAGCCTATGTATAATAGTTGGAATTCAGTTGATTTTAATAAAATTTGAGTTCCACCAATCACGTTGCGACACGTGGCATGACGAGAGTATTTAGTTTATTACTCGATAAATTCTTATATTTTATGCTGCTTTGTAATTAAATTATTGTACTTTGATTTACATTGATTAAGTGCACAATGTTTCTTTAGATGTTATTTAGGTAACAATCTTTACAATTGATGTAAATCATTGGCAAAATAATTACTATTTTACTTAATTTATTGTTAAATTTTTTGGGATGTTAAAGTATAAAACTAGCTATTATTCATAGTTGAACATAAAATGATCAATAAAATTTGAAATGCAAATGACAGAACGGTAGTACGTACTTCTCCGGAATTATCATGGCCCTGATTAGCAACCAAGTCAACTGCAAACGACACATAGGCAAAATTGGATTTTTGGAGTTTAGCACTAATAAAAAGGAATAATAATACACATCTCTACTAGTTCACTGGTTACTTTACCAGTTGACAATTTTACCTTTAAAAATTTAAATTCCAAATAAATCAAATATCTTAATCGATAATTTTATGCTTTAATTTTTTTTTCATAATTTTTCTCAACCGATAAACTAAGCGGTAAACAAACAGTTATGTTTATCATTATTCAATAAAAAGTCATATCGATCGGGGGCCATAAATGGGCAGTCAAAGTTGGTCATAATAATAATTGAAAGAGGGCAAGGTTCATCCGTACCTACAAAGAGATAAGCTGTCATCCATGGTGGAGATTCAAGTATAGAACCAAACAAGGAAATCACAGAAAGTTCGAACATAGCAACTTGGGGAGAATACTGAATTAATAGTTAAGAAAGATGGGAAGTAAGTTTCATACATGGCTAGTGATGATGCTACTTTTGCTGTTATTAAACGGGAAATGGTTTTCTTACGGGTGTTTAGAGGAAGAGAGAATTGCTCTTTTGCACCTTAAAGATAGCATTAACTTCTCAAATAACAAATCACTAGTTTTGCGATCATGGATGGATAATGATACTATGACGGACGATTGTTGTCAGTGGCCACGTGTTCGATGCAACAACATTACTAACCGAGTTGAGCAATTGGATCTTCATGAAATTAGGGATTGGAGATTACAATCTTGGCCTTTTAATGCTTCTCTTTTTCTTCCTTTTCAAGAGCTCCGAAATCTCTCCTTGCAGCAAAATTATTTAGTAGGATGGATAAAGAACCAAGGTTTGTTGACAAGCTATCTATTTCAATTTTTATTACATCTGTTTCAGTTTCCCAAATTTCTTATTCACAACATATGCCTATATGTCTTTTGCAGGATTTGATAGACTGTCGGTGTTGAGAAATTTGGAGGCCTTGGATCTGAGTCGGAATGATTTTGATCGTAACATTTTGTCATCTCTTAGTCGGCTTTCTTCGCTCAAGCATCTAAATCTCCAAGGAAGCCTTAATGATGATGATTTTGGCAAGTAAAATTTCCTTGACTTTGCCCCCCAAGATAATTACCTTTTTATTGGTAATACCATTTGAGTAGCATCCATCCATAAGCTGGCATTTTCTCCTCCAGGACCAAATTTCTTGTTTAGTAATTATATATACTTTATACTTCTTGGCAAAATTTAGAATTGACATATAAATTCAAGGGATCCAATTTATTGTAAAATTGAGACTTTTAGTTAAACACACGTGTGTTCTTCATTGACCAGATTGCTGAGTCTTTAGTACTCCTAGAGTTTCACAAAATTTTTCTTCTCTAGATTACATAAAAGCTAAAAACCCAAGGTTAGCATTCAAAGCCCATCCTTTTTCATTCTATTCCAAATTTGAATTTAATCAAATAAACCACATTCAAATTTGAATTTAATCAAATAAACCACATTATATGCCTCTCTCTTATTTCAAGGAAAAAATGTGAAAAATGTGAATGTTAATGGAAAACAGCCTGTTATAAATCCACTTGACTCCAATTATGTAACTTCTCTTGAGTTATATAAAATAAAATGTCAAAATAATCAATTTTATATTGTAGGTCACGGAAGACTCACAGGGCTAAATCAGCTGGAAGTCCTTGATCTGAGTAAAAATTTCAATAGATTTGATGAAAGTGTCGTTTTATCGGTACTAAGTAAGTCTCCTCTTGTATGATATAGCTCATATAGTATATATTTGCAGATATGTATAAAAGTAGTTTTCAATAAAGTTTTAGTTGTTTCACTGATCTACTTACTGTATTATTTCGATAGGTTTAAATGATTTTATCAATTTGAAGGAGCTAGATATTAGTGACAACCGATTTCGAAGCTTTGGTACCAATTACGGTATACCTTTTCCTTGCCTTAATTAGTTAATTTTTGAGTTTACTTCTCATTGAGAGTGCAAGGAAGCATTCATGTTTGCGTTTTCTTGTTCCTTCTAGTATTATTTTATTTTATATTTCACGACTTGATGTCATTTTGAATATACAAACAGAATTGAGAAACTTGAAGGTCCTTAATTTGGGAGGAAATGATTTCAATAATGACGTTTTCTTCTCACTTCAAGGGCTATCCTCACTTGAGTCTTTGGATCTATCGAATAATAACATAACCGGCTCTATCCAAGTTAATGGTCAGTTCAACAACCTTATATTTTTTTTCTTCTCCTCTCGCTCCTCATTCATTAGAAAATGCTTAACAATGCACTTAGTACACATTTATTTCTTATATATCTTTCTCATCAGAATTACATGCTTTGACCAATTTGGTGGAGCTGGATCTAAGTAACAATAAGTTTGAGAACTTAAATACATCGGGAGGTACCTAACTATGATTCTTATTTTTGTATATATTTTCCTCTAACACACATTTAACAGATTACGCCCTATGATACTTAAGAGTTTATCTTTACGTTGCAGACATCAAAAGTAGCGTCCAAGTGCTTCGTTTAAATTTCATCACAGTCTCAAACATTAGCAGCATACTACAGTCTCTAAGTGGATTCCCATACCTAAAGACCCTTTACTTGCAACCGAATAATATCAACATGACCATTGAAGCTTACAGTAAGTCAAAAGAGTTGTGATTCTCTAACCTCAATGATCAACATTATAAACTCTTAACTCTTATTACATTTTCATAATTTTTTTTCCATTCATAAGGTCAATTGAAGCATTTAAGCCAATTGGAGGGATTGTACTTGGACTACAGTTATGTGGACGCCAACTTCCTTCGTGGTATTGGAGTATTGACCTCTCTCAAGTACTTATCATTGTCTGCGTGTAGACTCACTGGCACCCTTCATGCCCAAGGTAATTAAACCTTTCCTTCCCAAATTAAGAATTAATTATTTTGACAAGAATTAATGAATGTAGTTGGAACTGAAAGAACGTGTCACTTTGATACTGATTTGATATTGAATTTAAAGAAAACTCTAATCAATTAACGAACTTCATCCGATCTGCTTTCAATTTAAAATATCTATGTATATTGCTTCGCCATCAAACAAGTGTTGGGTCACTCATTTGGCACTCTAGCCATGAATTAGAAACTTGATACCTGCGGAAGTGTAAAATTGGGATACAAATAAAAGCTATAGCCTACACAAGAAGAAAAAAAATTGTGACAGAAATGGTAGACATATGCATGACCACCCCAAAGAAAAAGAAAAATAGGACCAAACTATTACCATGATAAAGAGTCAGTGCAGCAAATAAAAAGTAAGATACCAATATAACTATTCTTATATGAAGATAAATATTACTAGTGTAGGACAAAACAGAAGTTGAGATAAGTATTTACACAAATAATTTATTCCATAGTAGTCTCGTTTATTTCTTATACGCTTATTTACTTTTGTGGGTTTTGATATAGTTTAGTTTTGCAGGGTTGTGTGAACTTAAAAACCTCGAGGAGTTGAATCTGAGTTACAATGAGTATGATGGTGAACTTCCTGCATGTCTAGGAAATATTACATCTTTACGGTTCCTTGATCTTTCATACAATAGGTTCATAGGAAATATTGCCTTCTCTTCCCTCTCAGAACTCACTTTCCTTGAGTATCTTTCACTTTCAAATAATAACTTTCAAATACCAATTTCTTTTGAGTCATTCTCCAATCATTCAAAGCTTCGATTCTTATTTGCCAAAAGAAATGAGATTATAGCAGAAATTGAGGCTCAAGATTGGGTTCCACATTTCCAACTAGAGGTTTTTAGGCTTTCAAATTGTACAGACCATCTCAAAATACCCAATTTTCTTTGGTATCAGTCCGAGTTGAGATTTCTTGATCTTTCACATAACAACTTTGGGGAAAGTTTTCCAGCTTGGTTGCTAGAGAACAACACAAGACTTAGAGGAGCTTACTTGAGCGATAATGATTTTGTAGGATCACTCAAGTTACCATCAACAATCAATGTCGATATGGAGACTTTTGATATTTCGAGCAATAATTTGAATGGACAGATTCCAACTACTTTAAGTATAGTGTTCCCAAATTTGGTTCTACTGAACATGTCGGGAAATGACCTTGACGGTGGTATACCTTCTAGTTTGGGTGAGTTGAAAGTTTTAAGGTATTTGGACCTATCCGGTAACAACCTTTCTGGTAGATTACCACAAGAGTTATTTGAAGGTTGCTTCTCGTTGTACTTCTTCAAACTATCAGGTAATAGAATTCAAGGACAAATAATTTCAGGAGCTGTCAACATGTCGACGTTGAGACATCTTCATCTTGATAACAATGAGTTCTCAGGCACCATACCAGATACTTTGTTTACTATCCCTCTAGATGTGTTAGATATTAGCAGCAATCATTTATCAGGCAGAATTCCCAGATCAGTGAGTAATAATACAAGACTTCTTCTAGTTGTAATGTCTGAAAACCAACTTGAAGGTCCAATCCCTGACGAATTCTGTAAACTTGGAGGACTTGACTTCTTGGATTTATCAGAGAACATTTTATCTGGATTAATCCCATCTTGCTTCAACTCAACCAGCATAGGTCACATTTACCTGAACAATAATCATCTTGAAGGTCAATTAACGAACTCATTCTCTGGTACTTCTTCTATGCAGACACTGGATCTTGGTGAAAATGATTTCACTGGAAGTATCCCACCGTGGATTGGCAACCTCTCAAGCTTAAGGGTTATCATACTTAGAGGTAATCATTTCGAAGGCATAATCCCGTACCAACTATGTAAGATGGATGAAATAAGCATTATAGACCTGTCTTTCAATAGCCTATCGGGTGAAATTCCACATTGCTTGGGTAACATCACTCTTAATGTGACCAGTCGAATGAACACCGTTGAATATACCCTAACTATGTTTACAGCGGAATCGTACCTGGAGAGGAGCATGTTAGAAAGGGGTTATCATACATCTCCCCAAGCAATATTAGAATTTCTATCAGAACTGGAAGGGGTGCAAATCACAGCAGATTTTATGACCAAGAGAAATTCTTACTCTTACAAGGGAAATATACTTGATCATATGACAGGTATCGATCTTTCTTCGAATAAATTATATGGAGAAATTCCGAATGAACTTGGAAAGTTAACAGAGATTCGTGCACTAAACCTGTCTCACAATAATCTTTCGGGAACAATACCAGCAACATTATCAAACTTGCAAAGGATTGAAAGTCTAGATCTCTCGTACAACAACTTGGGTGGAAGAATTCCTGCTGAATTGACTCAATTAAACTCCTTGGCAGTATTTACTGTGGCACATAACAATTTAACAGGTTCGGTACCAGACAAAGCCCAATTTTCAACGTTCAGCGCAAGTGATTTTGAGGGAAATCCTTTTCTCTGTGGTCGTCCATTACCTATCAATTGTTCGAGCACTGCTCCGAGACCTCCTCCATCTGCCAAGGATGAAACAGAGGAGGACGGTTTTCTAGACATGGATGTTTTCTACATCAGTTTTATTGTTTCTTATTTTTGTGCGGTCTTTGTTGTTGTTGCAGTTTTATGCATAAATCCTCGTTGGAGGAGAGCTTGGTTTGATTTCATTAAGGTTCACATAGCCTCTTTCAAGGCGATATTCTAGGCATGTCCTAATTCTTAATCCTATGTATCAATAAGGATTGTGTGAACTATGTATCCTGACCTCTTTCTTTTACATCCAAAGAGCTAATACTTTATTGCACTAGAATGATTGGTGTAAATGACCCCTTTCTGAGTCTTTTTTTTTTTTTTTGGTGTGGGGGTTATGATGAATCTCAGCTTCATGAGGTGCTGCTTTCATATGGTTCAATATTGAATTGACAACACGAGATGATATGTTGCTTTCTCTTTGAGTTATGTTCTGCATGTAGGATTTCTGGTGCTGTTTAAATTTGAAATAATCAATTAAAAGGGATTGAAAAGTGATAGTAAACGATCCCCATGGTACATAATATGGAAAGAGATTCCACTCCCACGGCAAACGGATGAAGTTCATTCAAACCCCACTCTCTGAACATTGCCTTTACCTTTTCTGTTTGATTTGTCACTTCAAAGAAACACCTCTCTTTCTTAAAGTTGCCATGAGAACAAGTGCTCATTTTCACCATAGTGCTACGTTTAAAATTAAAAAAAAAAAAAATATATATATATATATATATTCTTGTGTTTGGCAATTCAATTTATAAGCAATTTTGTTTATAACCTGTCACTTTTGATCATTTCTAGTCCAAAAAATTGTGAATTGTATCAAATTGCAATTTTTGTTTACAGACATACATGAAACTATAATAAGAGATTGACTATGATTATCTTGTGAAATATGAAACAAAAGTTGGAAAAAGAGCTTTATCTTGTAAATATTAAAAAAAAAATTCATTTGAGCTTCCCACCGTATAACCATACTGAAAAAGAGCTTACGTTCATCTCAGGAGATGGCGCGCATAAAGGTATCATCTATTAATGCTAAAATGGGATGTGTAAGTATACAGTTTATTCTTAAATCTTTTATTTTTTTACAGCAAGATAATTCTTAAATTCTGGATCTAATTGGTACCTAAAATTTGGATCTAATTATCGAAATGTTATATCCTCTAACTCGCCCACACTCTTTCTAAAGTGAACTTCTATTATGAAGTCTGCATAATTATAAGAGCATCTCTAATGGAATGTCTATTAGAGAAAATTTTATGCCACATCATTCAAAAATACTGATGTAATAATAAAAGAAATAGACATTATCTACTACAACATCTAGATGTAGACAATGTCATAAACAATGTCTATATGTATTAACTCTCTTATTTTTCTCTCTCTCTTCTCACTATTATATCAACTATTTATATCTTAATAAGTGTATGTTACTTCATGCAATTCACATAATCATTTTTTCAATAATTTTATCCATGTAGGAAGCCATCGACCTTACACCATTGGAGATGCTCTTAAAACGGTCCGGCTACAGAGAGCATTCCTCTCCCAGGGAGAGGAATACTCTCTTTAGAAAAATTCGCTCTAAAAATACAAGAAATTATAAGTGGCTTCTTACCTTCTTAAAACCTTTCGTGCTCCGTGACAGGATTGAACATTGTTTTCGTAGAAATTTTGCCAAAGAGATCGGAGAATGTAAACTTCTAATCTTATCTATACTTTGTCACGTTCTATGCTATAGAGTGCTGCCAATCAGTGACCTTATTGTTGTTATTATCATCAATGGTTTTTAGAATGAGTTGTGCTACTTAAACAAAACAAGATACAAAAATTTAAATAAAATTGAGACATGACATCATCATATTTTTTAACACATTATATCACACTTTAACCTATGGCTATCACATGGCCACATCTCCATTTTTGTCACCCTTTTTGTACACTCATTTGTCCAAATATAATTTTTCTTTTAGAAAGAGGACCCAAGTAGAAAAGAAAAACTAAAGAAATATATCTTACCAAAATGGTGAATCTATTTTTTGAGTTTTCTAATGAGCTAGATCTAACTCCTTTTAAAAGGACATGTGACTTGGTTGATTTTTATTGACCGGGTGTATATGACTTGACTGATTTTTATTGACAGTATGGTTCCGCATAAGAAGATAAATCTGACTCATTAGAAGGAAGTCCTATTTTTTAATGTTATTAATTTATTTTAAAATGTAGAGGAAATTAGATATTATGACCATTTTTTAATTGGGTCTTATATTATACCTCTAAAACTAAAACTAATGGTAGATTTACCCTTTTAAATGGTATATAAATACCCTTCTTATTTTATTTTTTTCTTTTATTATTATATTTAAACAAAAAATTATATTATTTATTATTATTAATTTAAATATTTTTTAATTCATTAATACACATTATATAATCCCCTAAACCCTAATTATTGACCATTGCCATCATTCATCCCATAACCATCTAGCCGCCACCCACTACCACCTTCACTAGACGCCTCTCACCGCCTTCTCTACCAGCTGCCACCCACCACCATAGCCGCCTCCACCAGCCGCCGGCCCGCGACCTCTTCCACCAATCTTCACCGACCGTCTCCACCAGCCTTCACCCACTGCCACCTGCAACGACGCTACTACCATCATACGTCTATTCCTTATCACTATTCTTCAAACCCGTCGCCGCCACCGCCATAACACTACACACGTCTCTACCTTCCCCAATAACCTTTTATTTTTTAATTTTTCTTTGATCACACAAATCCGCCGAAATTGCAATTCCTCTAGTTTGTTTTATTTTCGTTACTTCAATTGACATTTTGAGGTGGGAGGAAAGAGATGGCCGAATTTTTGATCATTTTCAGGCATGATTCCAAATTTCGTCTTTTTTTTTTCTTGCCCTGTTTGATTTTTTCAGTTGTTTTGTTACCATTTATCTTTTAATGTTTCCATTCTCCGGTTGAAAGTCCTAGTTAAAAAGAATCCACATTTATTTTATTACGTTGTTTTTTGTTACCACTCTCCTACGCTATACATATTTTCTTCGAGTTTATTCTTTGGTTTTTGTGGGGTTATTTTGTTACCATTTACCCCCAGTTGTTTTGTTACTGTCGTATTTCTCTATAGTAATATAATATGTTTTTAAATTGTTACCGTGTTTTTAATTTTCTTTTGGATTGCCTTTGTTATGTGTTACCATATTTTTAACAAAGTTTTTTTTTTTACCATGTGTTTTTCAATTGTTACTATTAATATTTGTCGTCACTGAATTTTTTTCTTTGTGGTAGTGGTTACCATTTTTTTTCCCTTTTTAAATTTTGGTTCTCATTATTTTTCTTTTAAATATCACATGAAATTTCTTGTTTAAATTTTTTGTGTGTTGTTGTCTTGCTTTATACTAATTTATTTGGGTGCCTTATACTAATTTTTTTCGTTTTACGATATGTTTGTTATTTTAGATTTTTATTACTAGTTTGCTACTGACTTAAGTGGTAGCAGCGGAGGCAGCGGTTGCGATGTGACGGCAATTTTATTGGAAAACAACTACATAGTAATTATAATAATTATTATTTATTATTATTATTGTAATTAAATTAATGAAAAATTCCCCCATCCCCTTTGTAATAAAAAAATTAATGAAGAATTGAAATTAATTAAAATATAGCAAGGGTATTTTTACAACTAAAAATGGCATTTTTACAAATACTTTCATATTATAATGTATTTTTGAAAATACTATTAAAAAATCTGGTTTTCATCTAAAGAACCAAATTAAGAACACTAGTTTTATGAGAAATTATATGGAAACAAATTAAATAATACTATTTATCTAGATATCTAATCTAATTAGTATTTTCTTAGTAGATATATAGTGGGTGAATGACTTTATATTTTTATAATTATCCTCATATTCCTAATGTAAAAATACTAATTATCTATAATATAGATAAATAACACTACTCAAACAAATTCTCGCTCTCCTATGGAATCAGAATATGGTGTTGTGAATGATGAGACATGATGTGACACTTACAGTTTAAGGCTTTGTTTGGTTTCTTTTATTTTGTCATTTATAAATTTACCTACTATAATTTGACTGTTGATTTGACAACTACTCAATAATCACTACACATTTTAAATTTTAATTAAATCTCCATAATTCATTTTCGTTATTTATAAATTTCTTTTATAATTTGATTTTATAAATCTAACCAAACGGACCCTAAATTGGAGAACGACCCCCACACCTTTTCATTAAAGCATGGTTCCACTCCATATGGTTTTACCTTTTTTTCTCTGGCACATATGGCTCTACAAAGAGTTATGACTACTAAAAAACAAACGTATGTATGATTTCTACTTGAAATTTTTATGAGTAGCCGGCTCGATACATGAAGTCTGATGTGACTTCATATGAAAAGTAGTTACTAGAGATAAATTTGTATAGCATCAAGACAATACACTGTCTATATATTTTCACTTTAATAACTTGAAAAATCTTCTACTAACAAATTGTACCAAATAATGAGTTGTTCCTCATTGTTACATGACTCGACTTTCTTTATTTTTACAGATTAGTAGGTTGCACGATGATGTGTTATGTATTTATATGTATTTATATGTGTCATGTATTTATATGTTTGTGCAGAATTCATCGATGAATTATGTACCATCCATAACATAAATATCTGGAGGATTGACGTGAAATTCTGGAAAATTCTGGCTATAATAATTTGGACTTTCAGGACCCGTGGATAATAACTCCGCCCCCCCCCCCCCAACGATCTTGGTACGTGTAGGGTGAAGATTTTCGTCCTCTAACCACCCCTCGCCTATAAATGGCCCTGAATGGCCGTGTCCACAAAACTCGATCAAGAGAAGCAGAACGTCTCCAATCAATATCTTCTGTAAAATTTCCGGAGAAAGAAGAAAATGTCTTGCTGCAACGGAAACTGTGGCTGTGGCGCTAACTGCAGTTGCAGCAGTGGATGTGGAGGGTGAGTCTCCTTTCTTTTTTCATTCGCTGTTGTTGTGTTAACCGATTTTCATAGACAATTGAGTTTGTTATGATTTCTCGATATTATTGGTGGTTTTAATTGAATGTGGTGATAACTTGGTTTGTAATATTATGTAGGTGCAAGATGTATCCCGATTTGAGCTACACGAAGGCTACCGACGCCGCCACTGAGGCCGTCGTTCTAGGCGTTGGATCCAAGGCGACGTATGTGTATTAGTATGAATTTCATCAATTCCGTTCATATTTTTACGATATAACATGGAATTGATTTGTTCGTTCTGTTGATTTTTTTTCCAGATTCTCTGCCGTATCCGAGTGCGAGATGGGTGCTGCCGCTACTGAGAACGGGTGCAAGTGCGGCTCGAACTGCACTTGCAATCCATGCAATTGCAAATGAAGACATGGCTTTGAATTGGTTATTATGTGAAGCAGAGAAGAAGAAGAAGAATAACAGTAATGGATTGTGTGTTTAGGGGTGTAAATCATCATTATCAGTAGATGATGGTGATTAATTGCAACTCTGCAATAAAGTAGCCAGGGAAGTGTACCAAATAGCCGTAGGGTTGCTTTGTGTTTGATGTGTGGTTCATTTGTATGAGGCTCCTGAGTTACATGTCCGTAAACCGTAATTTCTCTCTGCCTGTGCTGGAGTTTAATTATTATTACTAATGGAAAGCTCCTGTTTTGTGGCTTTTTTTTTTTTTTTGATGAACACTGTTTTGTGGCTTGTTATAGAGTTCTTTTCCAGAAATTAGAATCAACTTTGACGGGTAAAGCTGTGTCAATCTTTTTCAAAGTGAGGGCATTTTAGACAATTCAATGTGTCGGATATCTCTTTCTAAACACCAATCATTTTCCATTAAATTTTGAATATCACTTTGTACTTATAAATTATAATCATCCATCTATTTATGAATGTAAAAATGTTAACTAATGTAACTAGTTTTCAGTATTGATAAATAGACTACTAGTAAGACTTCAAACTTTCACAAGACCAGAAACGAGCATATGGACAGGTGATTGTGAAACTATATGGTAAAAAGGGAGATTCTAATTATTTTCACAAAATGAACGGACAAAATAAATCCTACGGTAAGAAGCTGATAGAGGACAGCATATCTTGTTCAAACACAAATAGCATAACCCAGAGCAACTCATGATGATACACTGCATGGTTTTTGGTCCTATTGATTTTTATTGAGTCAAATCAAGTTTCATGTATGGTGTTTAATTGTCAATAGAAACTAGCCATGTTATAATGCAGTTGGGGTTCTATACACAAAGTCTGATTTGGCTCAATAAAAAAAAATTTTTAGTATATAATACTTTGTGTAAAAATTACAGGTCTCCATATTGTAGAACTATGAATTTATTAGAAATTTAACGCTAATCTCTTCATTCGTATTTATGTAGTCTATTTTATTTTTCCAAAGATTAAGAAAAGTTATTGAGAAAACAATAAATAAGACATATTAAATAAAGTTGTTTTAATGAAAAGGTCAAAAGTAACCCTTCAAATTAAAAACATTACTATACATCCGGAATAACTTAAAATGGAAAAAAAAAATACATATTTGGTGCAGGGTATATAATTTATTATTAAAATATAGGTAAAGAATAAGAGCAATCATTTTGTTCAAAAAAGGAAATAAAGAAAGAAAATTGTCTATTAAAATTTTTTAGCACTTCTAGGTTAAGATAGATTTGTTTTCTTTATCGGATGAAATCTTAATTTTTAAAAATGCTTCTATTTAATATGTATCATTATTAATAGAAATAATTAATAAAACTATTAAAGTGAAACAATTAAGAAGTGAAAAAGTATATTAGAAAAATACTATTAAATTTTACTTTTTCAACAACATTATTTATACTTTTCTTAGTTTTTATGAAAATGGATACTAGCATAATGAGGGAGCATTAATTGTCTTTTTTATATTTCATAATTTGAATTTTGTAAAATAAATCACATCTACATGAGATTTGTGCTTACCATACAAATTTTTACCATTCGAGATCATTCATTTTCTCTTTTTATTTTAAGAAAAAAATGAGAAAAATTACTTCGCTAAGGGGGACCATTAAGGTAACAATAAATTTTCTTCTGATGCATGTCAGGAAAGCCCCTAACAACAGCAATTTAAGACTTGCAACGGTTTGTGCAAACCAACAAGAAGGTGACAAGATACTTTCCGGAGATGCCAGCTCTACCCACTCCTACGTATCAAGGTGTAACTCAAGTCATCTCCTTCACTTAAAACA
Source organism: Nyctanthes arbor-tristis (assembly GCA_963692815.1). NCBI lineage: Eukaryota > Viridiplantae > Streptophyta > Magnoliopsida > Lamiales > Oleaceae > Nyctanthes > Nyctanthes arbor-tristis. Next base: position 14,845 of record CAVNYN010227265.1, read on the forward strand.
CAGTATCAGATAAAATGCCACTACAACATGCAACATTTGTTTACAATCCTAAAAAGTAGTCGAGAAACATGTTCGAACAACTAGGTGTTGTGTGCTTAGATTCATTCGAAGACTTCTCTTGCAGCCTTAGCAAACATGTTATGAACCTGCGGATGAATTAAATTTGTGTCTTGACTGGAAATTTTTGTAGCCAACAACTCACAGGAAAATAGAGATTGCAATCAAATTTGCATGCATTACCTGTTTTGATGAGAGACCTGTCTTCTCAAGATCATCTAACTGCAGTTGTTTAAAGATGCACTCCATTTTCAGCATTTTCGTAATCTATCAGGGATCGATCAATATGTAATAATTCTTCTAGATAATTATATTTCTTACCGATTTCAATGGGCTAATTTCCCTTTGTTCGATTATGTAACTGGCCAACTGCTGTCCTATTCCCTGAACGAGTAAACAAAATGGTTAAAAACGAATGGAGAAAATTTTGTGATTGCAACAGAGTAAGTACTAGCTCTGTTGAGAGATCCTACCTTCAACTTCATTAGCTCCTCCCTGTATACAGCAGAGTTGAAAGGCGTCAGTGAGTAAAGCTTATTGACAGTTCGAGGAAAACATAAAAGATAAGTTTGGCATTCGGAAGAAAGAAAAACTTATTTACCTGCTGGCTTCATTCAAGAATTCAATGTATTCTTGGGCAAGAGAGTTCTGGACAGTGATCCAGTGAAATTGATCAGAATTCATTAGAAAGCTATATTTGTGAAATAATGCAAGATCCTCACTTTACCTTCAAGTGAGCACTTCGAGAGTTGAATTTATCAAGTGGGGTGCATATGTTTCGCAGTTCGTCTCCATTGCAGGGAGCGAACTGTGGCTTAGGAGTGTTCGGTTCACAAGGAACAAAATCTGTCTGGTTTATATTGGAGTTAATGGGAGAAAGGACTTCTCTCGGACAAACTGGCGACAACTGAATGGATTTGAGGCTATCTATTGTTTTCATTTCCTCATTGTTCATTGAATCATCTTCGAAGGATAAAAAAGATCGTCAGCTCAAATATATATATATCAGTAATGCCTGTGAAAGAAAAGCAGTTTTAACTTATGAAATAACAGTTCATCCCCATCACATACCAAGGGTATTTGAATCTAATATATCTCCTTCAGTTGGAGTATTAGAATTTCCATTAGCGGTTTCACCAGCGGCAAGGTCTTCAGCCTGTTATGCATCAAAAATTCTTGATCGTACGAGGGGCTACAATGATAATCTGCAAATTAGTTTCCAAATTATTACTTGCCTGCATGGAAGGTTGTATACTGCCTCCTTTGTTAAACAAATTCCTGCTGGCCGTGCATGGGGTCCTGTTGATGATAAACAGATGGTTTTGTGATACGAACCAAGTACACGCTCACACGCTCTACATCAAGAATTCAAGATAAAGGGTGAATCAGTAAATCATTACCTTTGTTTCAAACTAGAAACACGTTGGCTGCTAACAAACTTCATTTCCGATGTGCGAGCAATTGCATTCAACTTTACTGCAGAGTTCACTGAACCAGGAGTTCTATTAGTTAATGGGGAACGTAATCCTACCATTTTTTGAGCACTCTTTGTTTTGCCTTTTAATTCTAGCCAGTCACGAAGCTTAGCTGCCATGTCAACTTTCAGCTTTGGAGTGGTATTTTTCTGAGCTGAGGATACAAAATTTGAAACATGGCGAGACCTAGCTGCCAGGCTAACTGTATGAACAGATTCTTGGTATTCCCCTGGGTTCTAATGCCAAAGAAAAGTTATGCTGAAAATGTCTAAGATATTTTATATTTTAGAGTTGGCGAGACGCAAATATCTAAAAGATCAGATTCCTACCAAGCAGGCAACCATAAGAGCATGACTTGTCCCTCCAAGGGAGTCTTGCAATATGCGCGTCAATTTGCTTTCTCTGTAAGGTATCCTGGACAAGCCATTATTTAGTGCACAAATCACATTCGACAATGCAAATAAAGACAGGTTGATCTTGGCACTTTCTTGAAGACGAATTCCATCATTGCAGGTCCTCCTGTTGTCTTCATTTCCTGATTAAATAACATGAAGGATTCAAATATGTAATTAGGACCTAGAAAGTGATTAAATAAAAGTTTGCATCCTATTATTCCATTTCCTGTTCAAACAACATCAAAGATTCACAGTGTAAATGACTAAACCAAGATCCATAAAGACCTGCTAGATCAATCAGGTTTAGCTTTCCAGTGATCACATTTCCAACATTGTCATGGCAAGGGGTGGAAACTGTAATCACTAGTACCCCGTGGCTCCTGCTAGATACATCATTGAGGCCCGTACGTGCAACCTTTCGCCTCTGAAGAGCACAAGAGAAAATCTCATGGAATGAAGACATTGAATTAACTTTGACTTGAGCCAATCCCTTAAGATGAACATGTCCCTCTTTGTCTTCCCACACCAAGAACTCCTGTTCTTTAAGTTCTAGAAGATCATAACATCTGTCCAGGTAGACTTCGTAGTATGATATTGCAATGCTACTTCCAGTACTCTCACATGCAGAGAGAATTTTGGACATAGAAAGTGACATTAAACCTGGTAGCTTATCACTGCCCTGCATTGTTAATTGATTCGAAACACATTAAAAACCATATACATTGACGGTGATATTACAAACAAATCAACAGCTGAATTCTATTAGTATCATAATAAGTTGTCTTTAGTTGACTATCAACTTTCCGACACTGCCATGAGGGTGGAGTAGAGTATTTACCCATGGCAGCACCTGGTCTTCGGCAAATCTAAATCCTTCACAGTTTTCCTGCCTTTCTAGCCCAAAGAATCACTATAGTGGATTAGCGGTAATTTCAAATCTAACTCAAATCACAGTAAGACTAGAAACTTCAAACTCGTGATGGAGTACATGCATATTTTCATACCAGCCACACCTTTTAAGACTACAGGTCTATATGCTTGCCGATGATGGAGAATGGACTAAAATAGTAATTCATCAGGGAACATTTGAAGCAAAACAAAAATAAATATTCTATTATGTGCATCAATGTATGCAACTTGAGATCCTGAGTTGTACATGTGCTACGCTATGCTATTAGCCTCAGATGGAAGTATTGATGAATTTTCAGGAACGGTTTCTATTTCTTCCAGAACAAAGTTATTTTTTTTTTAATAGCATGTAGCAAGTTATTTCACTCAGAGGATACCTGTTAAGTGAAGAATAGAAATGTTGTAACTTTCTCAAGCTTATGCATCTGCAGTTTGCTAATGGTCTTCTGTGTCCATCACAAAACACATAATCCCAAACAGCCCTTTCGATCGTAAGAGCCCATTTTCTTGCTTCAAAGTGTTAAATCACTTGTCAAATTTCTCTTCTTGTACAACTTACACCAAACCGTAAGTCTTACAATTACCCTTCCTCTAACAAAACTTAAAACCGTCTCACAATTACCCTTCCTCTAACAAAAATTAAAACCTCAGCATTAATTTTGGGCTCTGTAGGCATCATTTCACAAAGGTTCCAAATTATTGAATCAGACAGTGAAAATTAAGATTTTGATGTGTATCCTCAGAACATATATCATATTAGCCTTCTTGATTAATAAGGAGAACAATAGTAAAGCCCAAATTTTCAGTTCATATAGTGAAATTTAAGACTTCGATGCATAGGCTTAGAAATCCAACCTGCATTGTGTAGGTCTTTCCACTCCCAGTAGCGCCATAAGCAAATACAGTTGCATTATAGCCCTGAAATATTCCTGGAATCAAAGGACTCACTTCTCTCTCAAAAATCTCAGCCACATTGTTGTCTTCTTGCCCAAAAAATGCGTCCAATTTGTAACACTCATTTCGACTACAAAAACAGCAAAAACCAAATAAAACCCTCGAATCAAATAAGTGGAAAAAGACCCTAAGTAGAATTCGTGAAAATCAGTTAGGAGGTGTTTGATTCTCTTTATGAAAACACCTATCGCTGATTTGACAACTGTTTATTTATAATCACAAATTTCAAACTTTTATTAAATATATAACACTCGTTTTACTTCCTTATAATTTCTCACTATAATTCAATTTGAATAAATAGATTCAAACAAGGACTTAAAAAAAAAAAAAAAAAAAAAAATTGATAACCGACCTGGTTTCTGGATCTTTTAGATATACAGCAACTTCGACGCCACAGGACTCAGATTCTGGGTTAAGAAGAGAAACACAAGAGATGGGACTGGAATTTCTTGAAGAAATTTCATGAGGGAGGAATGGCCGGACTCTTACGACGACTCTGACCTTCGAGATTGTACTGGGTTGATGGCGCTGGGGATGATTTTTCGATGGGGTAAAAAGATTTTCCCTTTGCGTTGTGTTCAAACAATCAGTCTGAGTGGCCATTTTCAAGCATTAACTCTCAGAAACAGGGAAGAATGGTCAATTTCTGGGTGGAAGACAGAGGTATTACAGTAACAACATAGACGGGAAGATGATATGAAAAATCCCTTACCGTTGGACGTTAAAGAGAAGTTTAAACTTTTGAGTTTTGAATGAAAGTTTTGAATTGCGCTTTGGCTCCACTCCTTTGGTTGCCTTCAATATATTTTGAAGAGTGATTTTTTTTCTCTTTTCATTTTTCCTCCTTTTTTTTTCTTTTTTCTTTTTTCTTTCTTCCCCTTCTAACCGTGAATATATTTAAAATGACATCCCGTCATACGTATACATGGTGAGCGATCTTGGAAAAACGTACACACAGTCAGTCTTATATGTGAGTCCACATAGTTGCCCTAATAATTTTTCATCATTTGTGCATATAGTGAGATACATCTGGCAAAAAATCAAGATTGGTGAATATATAAAGTAATTCGAATATCAAAGGAAAAAGAGCTAAAGATCGAAAACATTAGAAAGAGGAAAATTTTGAAAGAGAAGTGAAAGGGAATTCGTATGAAGGGGGCCAAATTTGGCCTTCTTTTACCCTTTTTTCTCTCCAGATGAGTTTTCCACCTGATTTTGATCTCGTACTAACCATTTGGTGGTGTTATGCAGCCAAATGAACATTGAAGAGAATGGGACTCGTACCACTACCCCATATACTATTTGTCTTTGTTAGAGCACTTTTAGCAGCAGAGGAAAAAATCGAAATTTTAGACAACTTAAAGGTTTTTTTTCCTCTCCACATTAGACATGCTTCAAATAATAGAATGGGAAGAAACCCAAGTTTCCATTTTTGTTTTTTGGGGGAGGAAGCCAAAGGAAGGGGCTAAGTTTAGCCCATCTTTCGGCTCCACCCATTCCAAACATATAGATTGGATGGAATTTGGTAGACACATATCATGGTTCCTGTCCAGCCTCTTTAACTAGTAAAAATAATGAAGTGTGATGATTAGGTAATTGATTAAAGGTAAAAGGGACTATCTCAGAAGCCGAAAGTAGGGTTTTTGAAGTTCTGCAGCAATTGGGAAGAGAACCAGGAGCTTTGGTAAGAGGAGAAACAAGACTCACAATATGTGTGAGGTGTAACAGCCACAGCTTTCACATCCAAAAGAGCCGATGCGTTGCATGTACTCATCCTGTTGCCCTGTAAAAGGAAATACAACTGGCGTATGAATTCTATCAGGAGAATGTCTACTGGAATAAGACGCATATGATATTTCTACCATGTGCCCAACATATTTAAGACTACTTCAGAGAAGGCACTCAAGCTACACATAAGAAGATCTCAATAGTTGCTTCTGCATGAGGGTCTTTTTGGAGTTAGATTTGATGGTTACTCTCTAATTGTACTTTTTATTGGTATGTTTGAAGGGTTAGGAAAACACTTTAATTTTGAAGAACATCAATTGAACCTTTTTTGTCATTTGGATTCTTAGTTGATAGTTAATTTTGTTTTTCAAAAAAGGATGGAAAAAATCACAGGTTAAGGGACTTTTCAGGGGCGACAATAACTCTACTTGACATAGTCATTATAATAATTGAGATAGAAAGAAAAATAGGGAACATGAGAAAAAAGGAGTTTATTTGACAACTTTATTCTTTTGATTTTAGGACTTTGAATCGAGAATTAAGTTAGATAATTTCTAAAATAAATTTGTGATGTTAGTTTTGAAACGAAAATAATAACCATATGAAAATTTAGAAAATCGAACCAAACTACTGAGTTATAGTTTGCTTTGGCCGGTTATGGTTATTTAATCCAGCCCTAACTAAACACAAAGAAAATAAGGTTGTGTATAAAAAATCAACTAATCATAATTGATTAATTATGGAAGTTATTATCGTTCAATTATTATTATGATTACGAGATTTTTCACCCCATGCATTGCACATGCATAACAATAGAAATTAAAAAAATTTATGGAAGAAAAGAAAGATGACGTCTCGATCATTTTCCATGTATAATACCAAATGTGGAATTTATTTTTTGAATTGAAAGAAAAAATTTTTATTCTTATTGTATTTCTAACTATTTATAATTAAAAGATGGATGAGATCAGTGCAAATTTTGAAAAGGAAAAGATAAGGAAGATATGATAAAAAAATAATTCAAAAAAATAAAAAACATAATTTCACAGATGACGTCATTAGTGACATTATCAGAATCCTTATGAAGCCAGACTATTGACAGGGAAAAAGCATACCAGACAATCTTTATGAAACCAGACTATTGGCGGAAGAGAGAATACCAGATAAACTTCTCTTATTATTAATATATAGATTATTATTATTATTATTATTATTATTATTATTATTATTATTATTAGCCCAAAGCAGTTTCGGGGGCATGATTTGTGACTCGCGGTTAGAAAGATAAATTTTCGGGGAAAAAAAGAAGAAGCTAGAAAGATTTAACATTTAATACTCTTAAAAACTTTGATTAATTACAACAAGAAGTATCCATTACGCACTCTATGAAATTACGGAAAACTCCTCTCCCGTTATCACATCCAAACCCGAATAAGATCCGGACCGTCATTCCCAATCAACGGTCTAAAATTACCCGGGAAAGATCCGACCCATCAAATAAACAGTGGGCATACCAATTAATGTGCCGTTTGATGTTTAAACTCTAGTCCATAACGGTAACGTGCAACCGTAAACCGCCGTGAAAGCAACCTTCCGTTTCCCGGCCCAAATCTCAACGGCCACTAAACGGCACCGTCACTGACGCCCTAACAAGTATTCGTTATATACAAAAATATATATAAAAATTTCCTCTTTTCTTTGCTTCAACATTCAACGGACAGGTCTTTTCGCGATATCGAACGCAGAATTTTCTCTCTCTAAAAGGTAAGATTTCTGTTTCTTTGTAGGGATTCAATTCATTAGGTCAGTACTGTAATTTATTCTTTTTAAGATTGTTGAAATTGGATTTTCCTATTCAATTTTTTGTTCCAATTTTTTTTTTTTTTTTAGCTTTTTGCTTGGTTTTTGATCAATTGAAGTAAATCTCTTTCGGTTTAACTAGCTATTGACGAAGTGGAATTGTCATATTCTGGAGATATTCCTTCTCTGATTTGAATTTTCTTGATTATTGTTAGTAATATTTGTTTATGAGATCTGGGGTTAGCTTAATCTTATAATTGGTGTTGATAATATTTATTGGTTATGGTTGGGATTTTTTGAGTTTTGAGTGGATACGGTTAGAGGGTTTTGTTTTACAGTTGGAGGTTACTGGAATTTGGAATTTATATGTTGGATTAGTGAATTTTCATCAATATAGGGAGTCTGGAATTTGGAGGTCTGATCAGTTGGAGGGCTTAAATGGATGAGCTAAAACCAGATGAAGTCTGTCATGACAACAAGCAGTCAACAGCTGGTTCAAGTTCTTCTGTTTCTGAAAATAGTGGCAGTGTTGCATTTAAGTCGCCTGGTATAAGCAGTCCCACTAATACATCGCCATCTCATAGGTAATTTCTTGACGACTTATTAATTATGCTAACTGAAAAAGAAATATTTTTTCTGTATCTTGTCATTAGGTTTCTTAATTTGGGTATTGAGTTTTAGTTTTTAACTCTTGTTCATGTAACACAGTAGACTGTGGTTTGTTTTTGTGGTGTGTTTTTGTGTTTGAATGGATATACTGTCTTCGAGAGTTATAGCTTAATCCAATATTCTAATGGTTAGTGTGTATCAGAGGTTGCACTGTATTCGAACTTTGTCCAATGATGAACGTCCTTGTTCAGGATGTTTTGGAATAATGCTTTGAACATTCTAGATACTGACATTTCTAAAGGAGTCCCTGAGATGTACTTATTTATCCTTAGATTAAATTTGATAGAAGCATAGTTGGTAATATTTTATCATTAAATGAATGATTTAGCAAATATAACTGAAGAGGATGCTTGCAATAAAAAGATGCCATTATTACTCGTCAAAAGTGCTGGCTTTCCTTATTTGCTCAGTTTCTCTGAAAAATAACCTTACTTCCATCTAGCGTTGAACTATAGATGTTTTGGATGCTAATTGATCTTACTGTCTTGGGATGACAAATTTCCATGATTTATTCAGTGTAATAATTTGCGGCTTTTATGTACTCCTGCTGTACTTGCTGCCTTGTTATTGTAGCTTTAAATTTACTTCATTTATTAGACACATAATTGATGTGTGCTTTGTCAATTATTGTGACATGCAACTGCTTAAAGACATGGCTGATGATTTCAAATTCAGTAACATACATATCTTTTTATAGGAGAACTACTGGCCCAATTAGAAGAGCAAAGGGAGGTTGGACTCCGGAGGAGGTAGTAAGTTTTTCTTTCGGCAATGTGTATTTATAGTATAGATACCTTTTTTTAGTTTCATATTGATGATTTCAATGGTTTCTTTTGAAATAATTTGCATAACCTTAGCTAGATCTTGTCTATCTTTTGGTTAAGTAGTTTGTGGCTGAATATATTACCTGCATGTGTTAGAAAATGAAGTTTTTCCTGTGTTCCTAATGACTTATTGCATTTTCTATATCTGCTCCTATCGTTGCAAGTCTCTCTCTCTCTCTCTCTCTCTCTCTCTCTCTCTCTCTCTCTCTCTCTCTCTCTTTGCATGGGGGCTTTTTGGCTCCTTGGGGGTGGGGCGGTTGCAAGTGGAATATGTGCATTTTTATTTTGCCTGAAAACCAACATGCTTCTTTTGCTTTTCTGCTCATGATTAAACTTTCAATAATTATGCTATAGGATGACACTTTAAAAAGAGCTGTTGCAGATTACAGAGGGAAATCTTGGAAGAAAATAGGTATGTTCTACTAGGATACTTTTATCCATAATGCTGTTAGTATATAATAATATGCATGTTTTTTGTTAAAAACCAAAAAGTTCATGTACAGATTTTTATATTTGACGTTGTCTGTGAAGGAAATTACTAAACGAGGTGCATGTATAAGGAAGTCTTAGACAAATTCTCTGATATATGTAACATTATTTCTGCATTTCAGTTCAATAGATGCTACACTGATAGCAACGAAAACAGCAGAATGGAAAAGATGGATTCAATTAATGGACCCCATTTTATTGGAAGTGAGGCTTAGTTTGTGTTATCTATGTGATAGACTAAGCTGTCTCAGAAGTTATCAACATGTAGTTTCGGCCAGTTGTCTTGTGTCAATGATCTTCTTTGCAGATACTGATGAATAAAATATACAAACTTATAAAGAACGGGAACCGTGAGACCAATTATTGGAAATTTCTAACATTCTGCGACTCTAAGTCCCTATTGGCATTCCATTTCTATTTTCAAAATAGAAATAGATTTTGTGGACATGAGTGAAAGGGATTTTTGTAGTTCACGCAGCTCCAATGAAATATGTGGTTGTGATTGGTTTGACTAATTTCTATATTATGAGTTTCATAATATATGGTTTACTTGATTGGAGTTCTTCCGGATATTTAGGTCTAAGAGCCAAATATACTGTTGAATCTTTAGTTATGTAGTTCAGCAATTCATCCATCAGGAAACAGTGTCATTCCATTTGATAAATTGGTCAACCCTCTTTCAAAATCATGCTCGAAACAATATACACGATATTAATGTCCAGATTTATGCAGCTGAGTTCTTTCCGGATAGGTCAGAAGTACAGTGCTTGCACAGATGGCAAAAGGTTCTCAATCCAGAACTTGTAAAGGGACCTTGGACTCCAGAGGTTGACAGCTAATTTTCTTTGCTCTTTCCTTATATTTTCTTTTTGATATAAGATGGTTTAGTATTGATGAACTGTGTGTGAGATTTCAAATTCACGTTGTATTACTTGCAGGAGGATGACAAAATTGTGGAACTGGTAGCTAAATATGGACCTACAAAGTGGTCTGTTATTGCAAAGTCATTACCAGGTCGAATTGGGAAACAATGCCGTGAGAGGTAAAGTAAATAATGGGATATCATCATTACAAGATTTACCAGTGGCAATTGATCTAATCTCCTCCAGCACATTTATTATTAGTTGGAGGGCCTCCTTTTTGGGCAAACTGCTTACACAGCCATTTTATATAAGTTGCTCAACGCCAACTGTTTCTCTTCTGCGGCTTATTTTTCAACATGATACTCAATTAATCGGTATATGCAGACAAGACTTCAACTAAGGAACAGTGATTTTTGAATTTAGTTTGTTTTTCTTGAATTGTTCTGATTATTTTTTCCTTTTTCTCTGATGAAGTTGAAAGTGTTCTTTGATGAATTTCAGGTGGCATAATCATTTGAATCCAAATATTAAGAAGGATGCTTGGACTTTGGAGGAAGAACTTAGTTTACTGAGTGCTCATAGAACCCATGGAAACAAATGGGCTGAATTGGCTAAGCTTCTACCTGGAAGGTACTGTCAACCATACATAAAATTTTTGAAGGGAAAATTAAAATCTATCATTAAGAAACTTGCTCCTTTATTATGCTATATTCCATTGCATCTTTAATCTGAGAATACTAATGTTAAAGCTTCATGTAATTTTACAGTCAGCTAATGTTATTATTATTTTTTTTTTAAAAGTCAGAAAGAAATAACCTTTATTAGTTTTCTCTAATTTTAGCATATAAGATTCCAGTAGATAGACAGAAGGAAGTAAAGGCCTTTAGTGGCACGATTTTGGATGCCTTGAGTGGGAGAATTTGGTTTTTGTTAAGCCACTTGACTTAAATGTTTAAGCTCTTTGATTGGGCTACATATATGTTATCTAAATTCCATCTTCAACACTCTCATGTAGGTGCGATTTCTCTTACCAGTCATACCCTAACATATGCACATTTTATTTAATTGGATGGTGGCAAGTCTTAGAACTCTAGACCTTTGTCTATTCTGATATAATTTTGGACCACTTGATCCAAGGACTTAAGTTGTTAGATCTGTCACATTTAAATTATTTAAGTACCATCCTCAACTTTGTGAAGAATCAAGGCTACATGCCAAAGGACTTACCCATTAGATATAGTAGCCAAATCCTTTATAAAACCGTCTTCTATTCTATGTTCAACAGATGTGAGATTCATTTGCACTTTTTCTAATGATTATTCTTTGGATAAGAAACTATGTATTATCTCAGCCTTCTTCGACTGACATGCTCATCATCGCTCTTCTTAAAATTCGCAAGGAATGCTAATCTATCAAATCCCATCAACTCTTCTACAGGTCAATTACTGTCTTACATGGGCACAAATGCCTTATGAGCCCACTATGGAATTTTCCAACCCATCACAATCCAACTTTTGAACCCCCAGCATCTTCATCCACACAGGAAGCCAACTTCTGTTTCTAAATGACTCAGTCTGAGGTGTAGCTTCGGCATCACTTGTGAGGGAATTGGAGTTCTTCCGATCTCTTAAAAAATTAACTTATCCAGTGAACTAGCCCAATCCATAAAAAAACCTGTTTATTACCCCCGATTTCAGATTCATCTGCACTTTCCAACTGGTTTATCTTTGTCTCATGAACTTCCACATGCTTATTGTAATTTCCAAGTTATTAGCCCTTCAATGAAGGGTATATCACATTCAAACCTCTATATACTTTTCTTCTTGAGATTCTAATTTTATTTATGTCATCTTTTATGCATAATTATTGATATTTATATTTTCTTAAGATTATATTTTCATTTGAATTATTTAGAGATATTCCTTTTCTTGTAGGTTGGCATTTATTTAAGCATTTGAAATACTTAGTTAATACCATAATGTTACAGAAAATTGTTTCATTTTCAAGTACTCTGGTATGTTACCATAGAGGAACACTGTCAACATTTTTTTTCGTTATGAACTCGGTTCTAAATTTCTAGTATATTGTGCTCTTTTGACCTTCTTTTCCGACTCATTTCTCATTTCTTGCACTCATTGCATAGGTATTTTGGAGACCTACTTATTAAGCAACGTGATATTATAGAGTGAAGGACCAGTTTGACGCATTGTTTTTCCTTATACATAATTTTTGTAAATGGGTGACAGCAAGACTTGAATCCAGGATCTTGTACCGTGTTGAAGCACCTAATCTAAAAGGTTTAGCAGTTAGCCAGTTCGTAAGGGGACGGGTTTATTTATGTATACTTTCAGGAGTTACCCTGGAAGAATAGTAATGCTGGATGAGATGAAAGGGAAAGGTTTACAGATAAATCATCAAACGAACGAAAAAATTAATATATTATCCTCAAAAGATTTTTGCTCTAAAACTGCAATAAGTTTCAATGTGCAAACAAGGAATCTTTCTTCATTTTGTGCTGTAGTGGTACTGCTGCATATGAATTAATTTTGTCTATGTGACATGTATGTTGTGTAAGATAAGAGTTTGAGGGTCATAAACTGAACATGAACTTCCTGAATCTTATTTTTAGCTAGTGTGTTTAGCATCAAGATGTTTTTTACTTTTTTCCTTTTTTTTTTTTTGCCTTTATACGTGACTCAAAAAATTTAAAAATTTGAGGCATTGATTAATCAAGCAGTTGGAATAGGACTTGCTTGCAAGGCACTGTTATTTGTTCTCCGGTTAATCTCTTCCATATCAGCTGAGAGACTTTTCGCATTGACCATTTCTTGTATAGGAGTAAAGAAATATTTCTGTTTATCTTAAGCATCATGGTGAATTATATGATTGCTTGACAATTAATGAAAAAAGGGTTCCTCTGTCTTATTTTTCGCACATGGGATATTTCTGTGGGCAATACTCAGTTCTAATGAACTTTTATCCTGCGTAGGACTGACAATGCAATCAAGAATCACTGGAATAGTTCTTTGAAGAAGAAGATCGGATTTCTATTTGGCCACTGGGAACCTACCACCAGTTGCCAAGAATAATCCTCAAACTAGCTGTAGAATTGTGAATAGAGAGGTTCAACTGCAGAAGATCTTGTTTGGGCAAATAAAGGACCAGATTCAACTGCTTTACTTTCACCAGGAGCCAAAGATACATGTAAGATTGAAGAAGGGAAGCAAGAAATGACGAGCAAAATTCATGATATATCCGGATCAGCTAGTGATCCACAGAATGAGTCTGCCAATCTTGAAGGTGCTAATGAGCCAATACCATCAGAAGTGGATCCGATCTCTCAAATATAGAATGCAAGTTTGTGAGTCATGAAGCACATCGTGTAGTTGATCAATACAGAACTAGTGCAACATCATTTAATGATGATATTCCCTTGTACGGGACCCTGTATTATGAGCCGCCTCAGATAGATTGTAATCTTCCAGATATTTCTCGGGAGATCGGAAGAGCACACGTCTGGTGCAATAAGGTCACCTGTAGCATTCTTCACTCCACCTAGCATGAAAGGAGGAAATATGTGTGCCCAAACTCCAGAATCTATATTGAAAATTGCTGCCAGGACCTTTCCTAATACTCCTTCCATAATGAGGAGAAGAAAGTCTGGAAGTTTGCTCTCTGCACCAGCAAGTAAAATTTTCCGGGTAGATGGAAAAGTAGTTGAGGAAACATCTCAATCTACCAGTGAGTACAATCAAATGAATAGTCCGGAGAATACGGAATCACAAGGCACAAGTAAGCATAGAGATCTTTCTTGCGATGGTGATGTTGAACTATGCAACGGCAAGTCCTATAATTTATCACCTCCATATCGGTTGAGATCGAAAAGGACTTCTGTTCTTAAGTCTGTCGAGAAGCAGCTTGAGTTTGCATTTAATATGGAGCAGGAGAGTTGTGATGAGAATACCAAGTCTGAGGACGTCAAAGTAATCCCTCCTGTAACAAAGTTTGTCTATACACGTCAAAGACGGACATGAGTTGCGATGGCCATGTAAGTGTCAGTCTTGAGTTTAGCAGCTACTGATTTTAGTCTTTTTATGAAACAATAATGACAATATCTACAATTATGCTTTTGCTGATCTCTTATTAGCCCATGCCTTCTTTCTTTTTATGTTATTTTTTCTCTCTTTGGAAATATACAATCCTTATTTATCTTTTAGTTTTTTTTTAATTTTTTGGGTATGCAATCAGCTAACAGGTCGGAAATTGTTAAATCTGGTTAATAACTTACAGAGGTGGTTGCAGAACTCATTCAAACTGAAGAATCGGTGCATCAGAAATTATAACTGCCAGAAGCATAGTCTCATTCTTGAAGACAAACTGGCATTTATGTTTGGTATATATTCTGCCTTCTACCATCTTAGCAACATGGAAAAGCGCTTGCCGCAGTAGGCTTTGTAAATTTATGTAGGTGCTGAGTTATTGGCTATTTGGAGAATAAGCGCAGCCGGTGATTCTTTTTATTCACGAAATATCATTAATCTTCATATTACGTGTACAGCAACTCTCATGTAAATGGAAATAGGAAGTTTTTATATATCCAAATCATAGTTCGTTCTTGGTATTACATAATCTTGTTCTATCAGAGTTTGGCACTCGCAATGCTTTTGGGATTTTATCCAGCGACACAGCTGATCTAATGCAAGTTTTTAACAGCATTGCATTCTCCTATAGTACTAGGTAGTGCTAAGTGCTCTATATATGGTGGCTGCAACACCGTTAACATGCAAGATCAGACCACTAAGTTCTTTATATTCAGTGGCTGCAGCACCGTTAATATGCAAGAGCAGCTCTTGCGATTTCCACAACTAACTTCTGGCCGGCTAACTTCTGGCTAGAAATCAGGACTACCAAGACTCTCTTCTAATGAGTCAAAGACGTTTCAACGATGTCATCTGATCTTAACACAAACCTCTCTACTACCGGTTTCCAGAACTACTTTTTCTTCACACTACTACTAGTTTCTTTCCTCATCCATAGGAGAAACATCTTGAACCAGAATGGTACTAAAACGTTGGGGAAAATTTTATACCATACTACCTCCATCCTAAAAAGATGATCCATTATTAACATTTTTTTTTTTTAATTGAAAGTTCCATTACAAATCTGCAAATGCAGCATAAATGCGCATAAACATATAACCTACTTAAGTAGGGCACTAATGTAATCAACCATACTTTTAATGTCAACCCCATAGTTAATAACACGTCAAACAAAATGAATAGTCTGAAATTGTCTAAGCTATTGATTTTTTTTTCCTTGTATATGGTCATAATCAACAGGACACGATCACCTGTTCATGCACGAATTGCTCTTTCCTAGAATAAAAACCAAAGACAGGCAAAATACCTGATAACTTTATCGAGATATAATTAGCTTTATCTACATCACAATTATCTTGAAGTACAAGATAACTAAGAAGGTAGTAGAAAAATCAGCTACATAAACTATTATTATAGATTATACAATGAACTATACATTGGGCAATAGGCGAGATGAATACTTCTGCTGCTTGTTGAAGAACCTATGCCCTCCAAGGACCACCGAGCGAAATAATATGACCTGAGGAATGTAGACAAGCATGAGCTAAAAGACGAGAAGAAAGCAAAATGAGCTCAATATAAAGCAATACATGGTTCTTAGTTTTGCTAAGCAAATAACAATCTCAACTTTGTTTCCAGAGAGTATACGAATCATAAATTGAACATACTTCGAAGAAGGTGGTCAATGAGTAAATATTAACTCACTTAATGCCCATCTTGTGTCTTGCTCATTGATTCATTTTTAACTTTTGAATAGATTCGTACGAAATAAATAAAAGAACTGGTAATAGCCTTCTGATTATCCAGGTATCTTCAGAATCTTATTCGTCAGAAATTTTATCAGCAAAGCATAGGCTACACTGATAAACACACACCTGGTATACTCAAGAACATACAATATCCCACAATCAAGTAACAACTATCACAGAAACAAATACTCCCTCCGTCCCATTTACTTTGTCCACGTTTCCTTCTTTATTTATCCCATTTACTTTGTCCTGTTTCTATACTTAGTACTATTTTCTAGGTGCATTTAAAATTGTACCTGTTTACTCTTGAAAATGTAAAATTAATTTTTGGAATACCTCAAACATTAAATGAGGGAATTTCAGGAAGTTAGTTTGTAAATTTCTTTTCCCAATAATTTTTTTAATCTTTGTGTAAAAAGCAAAGTGGACAAAGTAAATGGGATGGAGGGAGCAGCACACTGACCTCAATGAGAACTGTACATTTAGTTGGAAAGGCGCTGCCTCTGCTGCGGCAGATCCAGGAGTTGATTATATGGAAAATAGCATCTTTCTTACCACTTGCAACAAGATTCAGAGTGCTATGCTACCTGCAGCATCAGTCAGATCTTAAAGAATAGACAAGTAGAAAGAACGAAGAAAAGAAAAATGCTTACATAAACAAAGCAGCTATAAATCCATGATTAAAACCAGACCTCACCCAAGTCTTTTCTAATCCATATCTGGAAGCTAAAACATGAAAAAAGAACCAGTTGTAGTTTGGCGAAGCACCTTTGAACTTCTATCAAGCCCATGAGAAGCCACCTACACCCCAAAAAAAAAAAAAAAAATTGAAAGGTTAAAAATTTGAAAAAAATTTACAAGTTGAACATAAATCTCAACATATTAGGCATTTTAAACAAAACACAACACTCAACACCAATAAACCCATGAGACTCCTAAACTATCCTACCTACCTTTTGCAACTTGAAAATCCAATTTCTTATTTCACAACAAAAGACAAGCCAGCCGATAAAGAGATTATTGAAGGCAAAAGGGTCTAATGATCACTATGACAATCTAGAAGATCCTCTTTTTTAAAAGTTTTTTCTCCAAAATATATCTTTTAAGCAGTGCACCAGTAGCAACCTAAATCAACTACTCGCCATAAAAAAAGATATGCCAACCATAGAGTGTAGCAAAGAATTAAGGAGAAGTTTGAGAACAGTTCAGCTACAAAGAAAAGATATATGAGTTTGGACATATATTTAGGGAAGAGATTAAGAAATACTAGTCTGCATAAAGTTCCTTAAAATATGTAGTGAATTTTACATGTCAATCTTTTATGTATCTATTAGTTGTGATTACTAATAAATGTTGGGCTAAAAATTTTAGTAAGAATTATTATCTTTACATTTACTAGGTAATTAATTTAATACACTGATGACTGAACTACATAAGTACGGAAGGTGTCATTAATTTAACAAATGTATTAAGGTTTCATCATAAAAGTGGACAAGTCAATAAATGGGGGAAAAATTCAACTTTTACCATATGAGTCAAAGCTGCGTAACGTTCTTCATTCAGATACAGTGGTTTTCCTCTATGCATTTCAACATCCTGCACGAAGTTTGGAGATAAATAATGATGCGCGTTTTTAACTGAAAGTAAAATTGCACGTGATCTATACATCAAGAAGTAGACATTATTACGAGGATGATTTTTAGCATTTATTTTGACAACCTATTTTTTTGTATTATGCCATCATTCCATTCACTCAAAAGAATGAAGCTTTGAATTGCATGACGATCTTATATTTCAATCTAACACCTTGAGATAACATACATGAGGTTAGTTTCTTCCATTAAATATATGTACACTTAATTATATGACATTTCAACCATTTTAGTTTTCATTATTGTTTTACATTGGGCAACTTGAGAACAGATGACGGCTAAATAAACTTGGAGATCCAGAATATGAAAATCTTCCAAAAACGCCGTTAGCTAAGGATTTTTAAGCAAAATTTCTTTGGGAAGTTGCAACTGCCTTTGACTTGAGCACACTTAATAGATAAATGAAAACTGGAAAATACAGCATTAAATAGAGTAGAATAGCAAATAAAAGGAGATTAACTGAAGTACAAGACAAGATTCCTGAACTACAAAAACTTACCTCTTCACCAAATGCATCCAAGTATGGGGACGGCCAAGGAGCCTGGCGCGCAGATCTTTGGAGCAAGATTGTGGTTCTCTGTAACAAATATTGGCATCAAAATAACAGAGTTTATTTTCATTGAATAAATACTTCATGCTCAAAGTTAAAAGAGGAACATAAATAACTACGATTGCTATATAAGATCAAGACAGCTAGCCTTCAGGATACACAGTGCCAAAGTAGAACATACTCTAATCAATAGGAACACTCCAATGCCAGCCCCACAGGCATTCGCGTGAGTTTGACAACCGCTTTCCCTTGAGAAAAAAAATGAAACAGAGTTAATTACATAAATAACATTAGAAGCATAAACACCTGCTCACATACAACAGCAATCCCAAAACATACACCCCATTCCAAACACCCCCCCCCCCCAAAAAAAAAAAACACCTCCTCGCCCCACACCCCCCAAAAAAAATAAATAAATAAAAATGAAGGAACAGCACAGAAAAGAAAAGAACAAGAGTA
>CAVNYN010227269.1:0-16159 GCA_963692815.1 Nyctanthes arbor-tristis
ATTCTAAATCCTGGGTCGGAGCGCAGTTGTGCGGCATCAAATTCCTTAATCATATTTGAACTCGAGATCCTCTCAACTCTATTTGAGCACTCCTCAACTCTATTTGAGCTATCCTCAATTCTAAACTCCCTTCAACTCTATTTGAGGGCACTTTTCAGCTTGCCAGAAGCACCTTGTGCAGATGTTATGGTACACTGTTGTTGCTGTCTATGTGGTATTTGTCAAGAATACCGTGAACTCAAGAATCGTGAGGTCGACCCATCTCTAGGTAAATAACTTCTGTCTTTATCTTTTTGTAATCGTTTTTTTAACACATAAATATTGGTTAACTTTGCGATTAATATGTAGGTTGGAAGGGAAACATCGAGAAGTGGAAACGCAATGGAGTCACCACACCACCGTTTTTCGCTCCCCATATGTCCCGTTAATTAGCTGAATGACCTATTTATGCTATCGAACTTTCTCATATACTGTAATATAAGTTTGATCGATATGTTGTCGTTCTTAATTAAATATATGATGATGAATTTATATTGTTGGTACTCTAAAATGATGAGATTTTAAGTTAAAAATTGTAAGTCAATACAGTTGTAGAAGAAATTGCATGCATGGATTGGGATGGGTATTATAATAAATTGGGTGATGGGGATCAAATAGCTTCATCCAAGTTTTGTCCACTATAATTTCATTATAATGGATAGAATGTTGTGGGTGTCTACTATTAATTATGCCACGATAAATTTTTTATATTTGTTTTTTTATTTATTTTTTTGAATGGGTAATTTGTGCAAATGGACCATATCGTTTGCTAGTATTGCAGAAATGGACACTATCGTTTCTAACTTGGCGATTTCAACCATAACGTATGCTAATCCTGGCAAAATGGACCTTATTCTCTAAATTTATCAATTTTTTGCTAAAATGACACTTTTAACCTTATTTTTTTTTTCTAAAATATAATTCTTTTTAAATGTATTTTACCCTTAATTTTAAATATAATATAAAGACAAAAGGTCATATTTTACTCTCATCCGTCCCACAAATATAGTCCTGTATTTCATCTTCGTCCATCCCACAAAGATAGGCCGTTTACTAAATTGAGCATATATTTAAGTTTTTTGTTTCCATGTTTTATCCCTAATTAATCACCTGCATCAACTACCAATGCAGTTCAATATTAATTATACAGAAGGTTATAAATAAAAAATATATGTAAAATTAATTGTCCAACCATATTAATAACCATTTCTTAATTCGTGTGAAATTAACTAACCGCCTATCTTTGTGGGACGGAGGGAGTAATTAATTAATGTATCATATTAATGTATCATGTTGATGTTTATATTGGTCATCATACGCTGGGGTGAAGAAGTTGGAGCTTCCACTGGAGATTCCAAAAAATATTTCAATTAACTGAAAAATCAAAATTAAAGGTCATATTTTTTTTGTGGTGGGTAGGTAAAATTATGATAGCAGTTGAATATAGGTACATCAAAATATAAATTTTTGCCTTTATATTTTACTTGAAATTAAAGGTAAAATACTTTTAAAAAGAATTATATTTTAGAAAAAAGAAAATAAGGTTAAAATGATTACTTTAATAAAAAAATTGATAAATTTAGATAATAAGATCTTTTTTACAAGAATTAGCATACGTTATGGTCAAAATTGCCAAGTTAAAAACGATAGGGTCTATTTCTGTAATACTAGCAAACGATAGGGTCTATTTGCGCAAATTACCCTTTTTTGAATACAAAAGGGATACAAGGGAGAGGAGGGAGATTTTGAGGGTTTTGCACAGAACGTGAGTATCTAACTATTGTCATGATAAATTGTACATGAAAAATTTATGTTTATCTTGATGAAAATTGTAACTTATGATGTAAGTCTGCATGCAGTATTGTAATCTGAAAACATAACTGAAAGTTTCATATTTCCTCCCCCTTTTTTGATTTTCTTAATAAAATGCCACTAAAGTGACATGTATTATTCATAAACTAAAAAAGAAAGATACAACTTAGGAGAGGGTGAAGCCTGACCTCTAGTCAATGAAAGCAAAAGAAAGATAACCTCATCCTTTATTCCTTTTTCCTCTTTTCGATCAATTGTATTCCTTGCTTTATGCGTGTCTTTGTTCAAAGAGATTCTATTTAAATACAAGGTCATTTTCCTTAAAAAGAAAAAATCAAATACAATGAATTAAAAATATGCAATCTCTCGGGGTGCAAGTGGTTTGGTTTGGCCTCAAACCAAACCACTTAGAGCCGTTTGGAATTTTCCCAAACTAAATCAAACCAGACCATTTGGTTTCCTAAACTAAATTCCAAACCAAACCAAACCAAACCATTTTTTTGCGGTTTGGTGCGGTTTTAAACTGCGGTTTGCCAACAGAAAAAATTAATACGTTCCAGATTAGTTAAGAAATAATTATTTGTCGAGGAGTATAAAGATTTATTGCAATAATATTATGTGGTAATTTCCAAGAAAACATATTATGAATTGTTAAAAATTGTACCTTATATCATTTCAACTTTAATAGTAATTATAAAGGTAATGTTGGTAAATAATTAGTATAAGTGACATAGGTGGATTTACGATAATAATTACAAAAATGGACACGATTACAAGAAAATAGGATGGTAATCTAAACATAAAAAGTTGCGAGGAAACCAAATAAATCATTCTTTCTTGGTACTTCTAATAAATTGGTGGAACATTAAATTGATGAGATGTGCTATGGAGTTGTTGAGATTTAAGTTTGTGACTTAGTGCGAGAGTAACTAATAGAGGAATTGTGATTGGTTGATTATATGAGAAAATGAAAAGTGTTTATATTTAACTAGGTTATTTATTAGAAATTGAATGGCTGATTATAGAATATATGTCATGATTTTTTTTTTTTGGGACTATGTCATGATTTTTTTTTTTTAATTTTTGACTAATTTGGCGGGTTGGCGGTTTGAAACAATTTGGAAAAATTAAGAGCTTGTTTGATGTCTTTTATTTGTCAAAATGTGGAGAATTTATAATAAGGAGAGGTGTAGAATGTGTATTGGGAATATAAAAATGTTTAAAATATGTTGTTGTAGTTGAATATTTATCAAATCAAATATCAAATCAGTGATAGGTAAATTTATAAATTAGTAAAATAAAGAGCATCAAATAAGCTCTAAAACCTAAACCAAACTATTTCAAAATGGTTCAATTTTGGTCAAAATCAAATCACTGATAGATCCACGTGTATCCAAAATTCCAAATCAACAGTTTTGAAATTCCAGTTTCAATTTGATTCCACGGTTTTACGGTTTGGATTTACCACCCTATAAGAGGCACTTCATAAACCAACTGAGAATAATAAAGAAAGAATAATCATTACTCGTTTGGAAAGATGATCCTCCAGATTTCGCTACTCGTTTTCTCGCGAATGATTTGCAGTGATAATGAAATCCCTTTTCAAATAAATAAATAATAATAAGATAAAATAAAAAATCCAATGCTTTTTCTTTCTTTTCAATTCTTCGTTTTTCCCCCGACGTAGCGCAAACCTTTACCAAGAAATGACTAAATATTAAGACGGGAGTGAAGCTCCAAAACGACACGATTACAAAATCTCAATAGCCCCCGAACGCAATCTATTACTGGGGCTAAAATACATAAAAAAATGTAGGAGCAGTATTCTAACACAATATGTACCCTATAGAATGACATCATATAGTACATGTGACGTACATATGACACACCCCAATGCACGCCACATGTACCATACCATATAGCTCATATGGGGCTATAAAAATTTTCGAAAAATGTGTGTGAGAATCCCAAGATACTTGATATTTTTATGACCATTAAACAATAGCCAAAAGTAAGCCCACAGAAAATTTATGGTAGCTGGTGCTTTTAAGTACCTGTCTAGGCGACTCCTATTTAAATTAAGTTGTATTGGAACCAATTTCTTCCTCCTCCTAACTCACCCATCTTTCCAACCAAACACTTTGTACATAAATTGATAAAACACGACCCATCGTTCCTAAACCAGATATTCCACGCCCCAAACGAATCAGGGACATTCTTGGTTGCGATCGAGATCCAGCAAACAAATGCTGATCAACACTCCTGTTGAAAACCAAATCGACGGTAGCAACTA
The DNA here is from genome assembly GCA_963692815.1 of Nyctanthes arbor-tristis. Classification (NCBI taxonomy): domain Eukaryota; kingdom Viridiplantae; phylum Streptophyta; class Magnoliopsida; order Lamiales; family Oleaceae; genus Nyctanthes; species Nyctanthes arbor-tristis. Next base: position 4,145 of record CAVNYN010227269.1, read on the forward strand.
AAAAGAACTGTGGAACCAACCAAAGTAGACTCACGGGAATCCTCTCTTCTATTTGTCTAGTTAACCATGTCTGCTAATATTATGCAACCTTCGTCTTTCCACAGAAGTAGCCACGGCACAACATATATTGATTGAACAATGGAGGTAACAATTTTCGTTGAAGAAAGTTCATCAGTGGCAGTTGATACCCAAGCTAATTTCATCATTTCATATAGCATTGATAGAAAGAGAACGGGGATTTTAATGTTTCCTAGCTTAGGACTCATGATGGTGTTTGCTTGCTCGAGGAAGTAAGTGTTTCCTATGAATTTCACGAGCCCAACAAACACGAAGCATGGGAAAAAGGGAATCAAACAAATGACTTGTTTTGTTTCTTCAACTTGTATCATTGAACAAAGTCTCCATCCATTTTTCTTTTGCCCTTCAAGGCTCTTTGGCAATATAATGGCTGCATTGTCTAGACACCTGCATTAGTTAGTGTTAAGAAAACATCACACAAAGAATTGTCACGTGAAGACTTTTTACGACATAGAGATCTCAACCATCCATTCTGGCAAACATTATCAGTTGTAGCTATATCTTCATTGTAGTATCCTTCTTATTTTATGAAAATTGTAGTTTAGTATAGAAAGATTTTGTTTTCCCTATAACACATCATATTTGTACTCTATAAATAAATATTAAAGTAATTTGGAAGGATTGTTTAAGTTTCTATTTTTTGAACCTATGATTCCTTATTGTTTCTTTTTCATTTTATGAAGTTTAGTTGCGGTCTCATCTTTGAGATTCTCTTTTCTTTATCAAAGGGCGGATTTGATTCTTTGTTTGAAATATTCTGCTTTTATTCTAGTGAAGATTGTTTGCTGGTTCTCCACTTTAGCTATTTTATGATATTGAGATTCCAACATTAATTTGTTGTCAATGTTTAGTAACATAGAACTGTTTTGGAATATTGAATGTAAAATTCGAGTTTCCTAATTGATGGCGAGTCTACTTGCAACCTCTCGTTAAAGCTATGACTGACCCCGTTTTCACTATATGAATATGACAAATGATTCAACATAGGATTTTGAATTTCTAGCTGAAGAAGGTGACAAATGATTGGCATCTTCATGCAACCCTTTTTATAACCTTGAAGAAGGTGAAGGGATTGTTCATGAGAATTCACGCAAGCAATTCTTGTTGAAACGTTTAATGCTCTCTCTCCGCCACGTAACTGTTGGGACTCTCTCTCCCTCATAATTATTGTGCCTAGGAGACCTTAGGAGCTTGTTTGATGCTCTTTATTTGTGAATATGTAGAGAATTTATAACGAGGGAATATATAGAATGTGTATTGTGAATATAAAAATGTGAAAAATATGTGGTTGTAATTGAATAGTTATCAAAACAAATGTCAAATCAGTGATAGGTAAAATTATAAATTGGTAAAATAAAGAGCATCAAACAAGCTCATAAGGTTCTCTAGAGCACAGATACCTATGGAAGTGCTAAACCCGTCAATTATCCATTCTCTGGGCTTGACCCATTATCAACATGCTGACTACTTTCAAGTCCAACCCATTATGGGTCGTTTTTGTCCTCCCCTGAGAGATACTCCAAAAAATACTGTTCACATACACACAACTCAAGGTATCATATATTCTCTCTCTCAGTACAATAGTAATCTATTCCTACTTATTTTTGTACCGGAGGGGCTATAGAGGCAGACCTCCAAGCTTTTTTTGCAGGGTCTTCGAGCTCAAGGCATGAGAGGGGCCTTACTCATCATAATCGGACGAATCTAACAGGATACCTTGGGATGTGTGTATGTGGACAGTATTTACGGGAGTATATCTTATGTGACGACAAAAACTACCCAAAATGGGTTCGACTTGAAAGTAGTCAACCTGTTGATAATGGGCCAAGCCCAAAGAATGGATAATTAACGGATTTAGCACTTTCATAGTGTGATACTTTGGGATGTGTGTATGTGAACAGTATTTACGGGAGTATCTCTCATGTGAGGACAAAAACTACCCAAAATGGGTTGGACTTGAAAATAGTCGGCCTATTAATAATGGACCAAGCCCAAATAATGGATAATTAAGGGATTTAGCACTTTCATAGTGTGATACCCTTGATGTGTGCATGTGAACAGTGTTTATGGGAGTATCTCTCAAGTGAGGGCAAAAATGACCCCAGAATGAGTTGTACTTGAAAGTAGTCAGCGTGTTGATAATTGGGCCAAACCCAAAGAATGGATAATTGACGGGTTTATTACTTTCATAGGCCCCCTTGCGCGGAAGAACCTTATCGTAATGAGTTGGACTTGAAAGTAGTCAGCCTGATGATAATGAGCCATGCCCAAAGGATCGCTAATTGACAAATTTCACTAAGTACAATGAAATACTTTATTTCTTGAGGTCACGTAATTTCATTTTATATTTAGTTTAATATAATAAATATTGGTTCACGAGAAGATAACAAAATATTATAGTTGACAAGTGCTTATAATCATACATTATTCAATCTTAAGTATTAACTATTACGTATAATTTGTTTTGGTATTGTTCGTGCAACACATGAGTGAAAATCTAATATTCCTAATACCAAATGACAAATTAAATTCAATATAAAACCCATTGATTTAGCAATTAAATGGGAAGTAATTATATCTCAACTAAGTTATCTTTTCTAGATATATTCTATGTTCCCGAGTATTCAATGCATCAACTTGAAATAGTAGACAATAAAGAATTAAAAGTCAATATTTTTAAGTATTTCTTGTCAACCACAATAGGAGAAAACAATGAATAAAAAATAATAAATCAACAATAACAATCCATGCCGCAAGATAATTGTTCGAACTTCTAACAATAATTTCGGTGAAAGAATATTCAATTCAATTATTAAAAGAAGGAAGAACCATAAACTTATGAGGCACATGAATAGAATCATTTCAATATCAAAACAACCAATTGTTCAAAGGGTTTCATTATGTACTTTGATACTAGAAATTTAAAACATGATTAATCGAAAAGAAACAAGAGAATCCATTGAGAAAACCATATTAGAAAGCCTCCAAGTCTTCCACGTTCCCCTCTCCATATGGTCCACTGTAGTTGGTTGTACACAAGCAATTATAGATCAAAATTGAGGGCACTTTTCAACTTGCCAGAAGAACCTTGTGCAGATGCTATGGTACACGGTTGCTGCTGTCCGTGTGGTATTTGTCAAGAATACCGTGAAGTCAAGAATCACGGGGTCGATCCATCTCTAGGCAAAGAACTTCTGTTTTCCTTTTTGCAAGCGTGTTTAACAGATAGAATATTGGTTAACTCCGTGATTAATATGCAGGTTGGGAAGGAAATGTCGAGATGTGGAAACGCAATGGAGTCACCACACCCCCATTTTTCGCCACTCATATGTCCGTTAATTAGCCGAGTGACTTATTTAATTATGCTGTCGAACTTCCTCACATACCAGAATATATCAATAGATTGTGCTTAATTAAATCTCATGATGATTTTATATTGTTTCTATGGGATTTAAGTTAACAATTGTAAGTTACTTTAATTGTAAAAGTGTGTGTATGGATTGCAAAGAGTATCATAATAAAGTGAGTCATGGGGATCAAATAGCTTCATCCAAGTTGGTTCACTATTATCTAGGCTCCAACTAGGATGTACCCTGCCCAGCTATTTAAACAATTTATTCGGCGTTAACAGAAACGAGACCTAGATATGTCTGGCTAGAGTATGTATGCGGAATAAAAATAATACTAGAATTGTTGATGTGGAAACCCAAAAAAAAAAAGGGAAAAACCGATGGCACTCTTGCCATGGGACGAACGATCTACTAACATTTGTGAAGGTTCAGTACAAAAAAAAGAAACCAAGTGATATCGCTATATACACTTAATACACAAACGAAAAATTTATAAAAAAACTCTCTCTAAACACCTTTTGTCGTGTTGACAACTCCCACTGCTCTTCTTTATCTATCGCTCTTTTCCCGAAATATACATCAAGCTCCTAGAGATCTCTCAAACACATCGTCAAATATTTAAACTCCTAAACCTTTAAACCTCATGTGGAAAGTTTCTTGTATAATGTTGGTCGCCTACCAACGCACTTTGAAGGGTTGCCAAGTCAAACACAATTATAGGAAGCGTGTAAGCATTGTGCAAAAATAAGTCTTGTGGGTGGTCGTGTTCTGGGTCCCTGTTGACCTCCTTATAGCTAGTCTTATTCTCGGTCATTCTGTTATTTTCTGTTTCCCTTTCTTGATCTCTTTCCTTTTTCTCTTTTCTTGTTCATCAAATTTTTCTGATATCTCTGATAAATCTTTTGAACTTTCTTCTTCTTCCTCCAACTTATGCCACTGTCTTTATTAGAATTTTTATCATGCACTTTTTTGCACTTCTGTTCCCTATCTAGTGTGAATGAATCATGATCAGATCTATGATTCTCAGAATTTTCAGGTTCATTAGACTTTTCTTTTTTAGAATCCTTCGTAGAATGTGACGAGGATTTGCCATGCTCAGCCTTCTCTAAAGTTAATTTCTGTGGCTTTGCAACTCTAGCAGATTTTTCCTGACTGTTCTCCTCATGAGCTTGATTTTCCCCAGTTTTACAAGGGTTTTCATGCTCTTTAGCAATGGAAATCAGAACATCCTGAATATTGGGGGAGTTTCCTCTTGTTGAACTTTAGCTTGTTGAACCTTTGGGTTCTGAGTTTGCTATTCCTCCTGTAGGGGTCAACCACTAGAATTTCTCTGGTATCATCGGATTTGGATTTTCTAGTTTTGCAAGTAGGTTCTTCGATGGGTTAGAAATTTCAGGATGTGGCTGTTGAACTTGTTCTGCTGGAATTTGTTCTGGTTCGTTTCTCTCCTTTAGAGGGACATAAAGAACCATGGCAGTAAGATGATCAATTCTGTAGGGCTACTCTGCCATTGGTACCTGAGTGATCGGCATTAAATGGATCTTGACTTGCGAAACTGTAACATCCCGAAAATTTCTACAAATTAAGGTAAGCAACGAAGTTGTTGTTTTGAAAGAATTACTTGAATATTATTGTAAGATTGCTTAAAGATTGTTATTGAATTGACGCTAAAGAAAGATCTTGGTTGATAATTGACATAAACTAGAGAGTAATGACTTAATTGACATGAATTGAAGAACGTGGACTTGATTGAGAGATAATACAAGGGGAAGGACTTCTTGGGCAATTTCCCGACAAGTGTGCGGCGCCATTTGTGCGCCCACTTCTGACGTGGCGCACTCATAGCCGACACACATGGCGGCCATTTGTGCGCCACGTCAGAAGTGGGCGGTGTAACCCGCCCACATGGGACGGGTGAACAAAATTGCTCTTTTAAGAGAAATCTTTATTTTAAAATCAGTAAGTTTATTGTTTTACCAGTACTTTTGCTCTAAAAGGCGAAGAGCTCCCTGTATTCTATTCAATTAGTTGCTACACATTACTATCAAAGCAGTACATTAGCATTGAAGGAATGGAGAATGCCATGCATTCTTTTTTCGTGGCAATATCCAAAGGAGCTCTACCTTTGGCACCTATCCTCATTATATCTCTGCTTCTCACAATTGCTCCAACAATGATTAGAAAGAAGAGATCAGCATCCACGAAGAGGGGAAGACTCCCTCCTGGTCGACTTGGCTTGCCCATCTTTGGGTGTCTAATCCCGATGTTTCTCAATAAACCTACATTTCGTTGGATACATAAAATGATGGAAGAGATGAACACGGAGATTGCTTGTATCCGTCTTGGCAATGTTCATGTCATTCCTGTCACTTCTCCGGAACTCGCTAGAGATTTCTTCAAGAAGCATGACAAAGTATTGGCATCCAGACCTGACTGCATGTCAGCAAGAGTGATTGGCAACGGGTACTTGATGGGGGCAGTAGTATCACCTTTGGGCGAGCAGTGGAAGAAAATGAGGAAAGTTCTTACATCAGATGTGCTTTCACTAAAAACTCATTGCTGGCTCCAGGATAAAAGGACTGAAGAAGCCGATAATCTTATTCGTTATGTATATAACCAATGTGAGAAATCTTTGGAGATCGGAGATGTAGTGAACGTAAGAATCGCTGCACAACATTACTGTGGCGACGTGATCAGACGCATGATATTCAACAAAAAGTATTTTGGAAGTGGCAATGAAGATGGAGGACCAGGTCCTCAAGAAGAAGAACATGTAGCTGCAATCTTTACAATTCTCTCTCTTCTCTATTGCTTCGCCATTGCAGACTATGTGCCATGCTTAGAGATTTTTGATTTTGATGGTTACAAAAGGAGACTGCAGAAGGCTATTTCGAGTCTCAACAAATTCCATGATCCAGAAATTGATTCTAGGATTGATATGTGGAAGAAGGGGTTGAGAACTCAAGAGGAGGACATTCTTGATGTTCTTATCAAACTTAAGGACAAAGAAGGAGCACCACTATTGACGACTAAAGAGATTAAAGCCCAAATTATTGTCAGAAAACCCTCAACCCTGCGCTGTGTAGTAGATATTCAAGCACCAAACGTATGACGTTGTTACGAAATCAGACAAGTAATGTGATATAATAGTAGCCACTGTCGTGATTTAAGGGGCGTGGTGATTTGTTGATATATATTGTACGCAACTCGTGCATGCATGAAATATAATGCTAGCATGTCAAATCAGTGTGAAAATAAGTTACTATAAGGAACAAATTAAACAAGTTACGTACTTGTATGTCTATATTGCTAGATAGCATTTCATAGATATAAATATTTTTACAAATTACTTTAGTGTAATCAATATAAAATCTCTTATTCTTGTGCAGGAAATTATTATAGCTACAGTTGATAATCCATCGAATGTTGCTGAGTGGGCTCTTGCAGAGATGATAAATCAACCTCATATTTTGATAAAGGCTTCACGGGAATTGGATGAAGTGGTGGGGAAGGACAGACTAGTGCAAGAATCTGATTTGAAAAAACTCAACTTTGTGAATGCTTGTGCAAAAGAGGCATTTAGGCTTCACCCCATAGCACCTTTCATCCCTCCACGTGTGTCTATGGAGGATACAACTGTAGGAGGCTATTTCATCCCCAAGGGTAGTCATGTGCTATTGAGTCGCCGTGGTCTTGGCCGTAATCCAAGAATATGGGAAGACCCTCTTCTTTATAAGCCAGAGCGTCACCTCAAGGATGACGGCTCACAAGTCATACTTTCTGATTCAGAATTGACAATTTTATCATTTAGCACTGGAAGAAGAGGATGTCCTGGCGTTTTACTTGGGTCTACCATGACAATCATGCTTTTGGAGCGGCTTGTTCAAGGGTTTAGTTGGAGTATCCCCGCTGACATGCCAAATATCGAGTTAACCAAGTCAATGAATGATAAGACACTGTTTGCAACTGCAAAACCGTGACTCTCTATTAATGTTTACCAATGACTTGAAAATTTATAAAACCCAGATGCATTTGTTGGAATAATGGATAATTTATTTATGCTTTGAATAGTATAAAAATGTGCTTGCTTATTTGAAGTACGTTACGTTGTATCTATTAGAATTATTGTTTAAGTCAATTTGACTTGGCCAATATTAGTTGTTGCTTCTGTTAATAATGTTCTGATTTGTAGGACTTAGTTAAGATTTTTATTCATTCCTAACAAATTGACTAGATCTTTAGATAGGCTATCTGGTAGCTTGATTCTTGCAATTCGGTTTTTTTAAGGCTTATATAAAGCCATAGTATCTTTCATTGAATAACATCAAGCTTTGAACTTCCAATTTACTTGTATTGTTTGTTTGAAACTTGAGAGTACAGCAAAGTGGTATCAGAGCTCCACACAGGGCCTGATTAAGAGAAGTTAGGAACTGCAGTATCCTAACAAGAGAGAAAGAGTGAAACACTTGGTGAGGATGAGTGAAACACTTTGTGAGGATAAAAAAAAAGGAGAGAGTGAGAAGTCAGAGATGGCAACAGATAAGTATGTTCAAGCTGCCATTCCTCAGTTTGATGGTCACTACGATCATTGGGCTATGCGCATGGAGAATCTTCTTCGATCCAAAGAGCATTGGGACCTGATAGAGTCAGAAGTTCCCACAATAGAAGATGGAGCTGTGCCAACAGAGGCAAAAAGGAAACAATAGAGGTGCTACGACCTAAGGACCTAAAGGTGAAAAATTACCTTTTTCAGGTCATTGATCGCACTATCATGGAGACAATTCTTGATAAGGGAAGTTCCAAAAGCAAAGTTCCAAAAGCATATAGGACTCTATGAAGCAAAAGTACCAAGGCTCAACACTAGTTAAAAGGGCTCAATTGCAAGCTTTGATAAGAGAATTTGAAGTACTGCAGATGAAAGACAGGGAGAAGGTGGACGAGTATTTTTCTCGGACACTAACTATTGTGAATAAAATGAAAGTTCACGGAGAAAAGATGGAGCAGGTCATAATCATTGAGAAAATTTTGCGATCACTAATTGCCAGATTCGATTATGTGGTATGTTCAGTGGAGGAGTCAAATGATTTGAGCCAATTTACCATAGATGAGCTTCAAAACAGCTTACTTGTTCATGAACAAAGAATGAACCATCACAATAGAGGTGATGAAAAAGCTTTGAATGTCTCACATGAAAGAGGAGGGAGAGGCAGAGGTGGTCGAGGTGCATCTTGAGGTCATGGAAGAGGTAGAGGCAGACATGGATTTAATGAAGCGCTTGTGGAGTGCTACAAGTACCACAAATTAGGAAACTTTTCATATGAGTGTCCTAGTTAGGAAAAAGGAGCTCATTATGTAGAAGCAGATGAAAATAAAGAAATTTTGTTGTTGATAGGTCAAGTGGATTTTCACGTTTCTCAGAAGGGAGAGATGTGGTTTCTAGACTCAGGTTGCAGTAACCATATGACTGGAGATAAGAAGTGGTTTCTTCATCTAGATGAGACATTCAGGCAGGTTGTAAAACTCGGCAATAACACCAAAATGGCAGTGATGGGGAAGGGAAGCATCAAGTTGTGAATTAACAGCAGTTGTCAGGTGATTACTGAAGTTTATTATTTACCGGAGCTTCAAAATAATCTACTTAGTATCGGCCAGTTGCAAGGGAAAAATCTTGCTATTCTAATACAACATGGAGTATGCAAGATTTATGATGATACACGAGGGTTGATTATGCAGACTCAAATGTCTGCTAATCGGATGTTCATTCTTCTTGTGTACCGGAAACACAAGTGCAAGCTCAAGTTCAGATTCCTACTCCTGCATGCTTCAAAACCACATATGAAGATCAAGCTGACTTGTGGTATCGTAGATTTGGGCACTTAAATTTCAAAGGCTTAAAAAATTTGTCTTCTAAGAAGATGGTGAAGGGTATGCCTCCTCTTAATGCTTCATCTGAAATATGCACAGTATGCATGGTAGGCAAGCAACATCGAGAGACCATTCCCAAGAAGAGTTTGTGGAGAGCTAATCAGAAGTTGCAAGTTGAAAATGGTGCCAATGGCTCTAGTTCGTCATCAAGTGAAGAAACTGAACACAATCCTCCGATTCCACCTCAAGAGAGGGTTAGAAGTGCACCAACTTGGATGGAAGATTATGTCAGTGGTGATGGATTATCTGAAGAAGAAGAAAATAATTTGTTGATGTTTGCTGAATCTAATGATCCTGTGACTTTAAAAGAAGTTGTCAAAAGCCCAAAGTAGAGAGAGGCAATGGACTTGGAAATCAAAGCCGTTGAGAAGCATGGGACTTGGGAGCCCACTACACTTCCAGCTGGAGCAAAAAAAATAGGAGTAAAATGGGTATTTAAGACCAAGCTAAATGAGAATGGGGAAGTGGATAAATTCAAAGCAAGGCTTGTCGAGATCGGAAGAGCGTCGTGTAGAGTTTGATCCTTTCAACATTTTGGGATAGACTACACTGAAGTTTTTACACTTGTAGCTCGTTGGGACACCATTCGAATGATTCTAGCTCTTGTTGCTTGTAAAGGTTGGAGTGTGTACCAACTCGATGTAAAGAGTGCCTTCTTGCACGGAGAATTGAATGAAGTAGTTTTTGTTGAACAACCTCAAGGCTAGAAGTAAAAGGAGAAGAAGACAAAGTTTATAGACTCAAGAAGGCCCTATACGGACTCAAACAAGCTCTTCGAGCTTGGTACAGTAAAATTGAGTCCTACTTCACGAGAGAAGGTTTTGAAAGATGTCCAAATGAACATACATTATTTACAAAAGCAAAAGAAGGAAGGAAATTACTTATGATAAGTGTGTATGTTGATGATCTCATTTTCACAGGGAATGATGAAGCAATGTACGAAAATTTCAAAAGGTCGATAAAACAAGAGTTTGACATGTCTGATCTTGGGAGAATGAAATACTTTCTTAGTGTAGAAGTGGTGCAAAGCAATGAAGGAATCTTCATCAACCAAAAGAAATATGCCAATGAAGTACTTGAAAGGTTCGGCATGGAGCATTGTAATCTGGTAAAAAATCCAATTGTACCAGGTTTTAAACTTGGAAAAGATGAAGACGGTGCTGGTGTTGATGCAACTGCTTACAAACAATTGTGGGGAGTCTTATGTATATGACTGCCACCAGACTTGATTTAGCTTATGTGGTGAGTTTAATCAGCAGATTCATGGAGAGGCCAATTGAGCTACATCAAGCAGCTGTGATAAGGGTTCTTCGTTACTTAAAAGGAACTATAGAGTTGGGGATTTTTTACAAAAGAGGTGGAGAAGAGAAGTTGGTAGCCTACACAGATCGTGATTACGCAGGAGATATTGAAGATCGAAAGAGTACATCAAGGTATGTATTTTTGCTCAGTTTAGGTATAGTAGCATGGTCCTCAAAAAAACAACCAGTGGTCACTCTCTCTACCATTGAAGCAGAATTCATAGCAGCTACTTATTGCACATGTCAAAGTGTGTGGATGCGTAGGATTCTTGAAAAGCTTGGTCATAAACAAGATAAGTGCATTGATATTTTTTGTGACAACAGCTCGACAATTACATTGTCAAAAAACCCAGTTATGCATGGTAGAAGTAAACATATTGATGTTAGATTTCATTTTCTTCGTGATTTAACAAATGATGGGGTTGTTAAATTGGAGTGTTGTGGATCGAAGGATCATTTACCAGATATTATGACTAAGCCTTTGAGGCTTGAAGTGTTCATAAGGTTGAGAGAGCTACTTGGAGTTTGCACGGCACCAGTGGTAAACTGACTGCAAATTTGCAGGTCAGTTTAAGGGAGGGTTTGTTAGAATTATTGTTTACTTGATGACTAAGTCAATTTGACTTGGCCAATCTTAGTTGTTGCTTCTGTTAATAATGTTCTGATTTGTAGGACTTAGTTAATATTTTTATTAATTCCTAACAAATTGACTAGATCGGAAGATAGGCTATCTGGTAGCTTGATTCTTGCAATTCGGTTTGTTGTAAGGCTTATATAAAGCCATAGTATCTTTTATTGAATAACATCAAGCTTTGAACTTTCAATTTACTTGTATTGTTTGTTTGAAACTTGAGAGTACAACAGTATCATCATACTTTAAAATGTTATATGTAACCATTTATAAATCATTTGGCTATCTTACTGTTTTGTTGCTAAAATTTTTCAGTTGATTAATTGAAGTTAATCACAATTACTATGCAATTATAGGAGTAAAAAAAATCATTTGTCTTGAATTAATTCTTGAAACTCTCCTATCTATCTATATCGATCTTTTTTTTTTGAAGAAAAATGACTAATTCTTACTAATGGAATCATCTGAAATTACATCTGCCTCCAAAACTGAATGAAGCCAACCTGGTGCATAATTAAAAGTGCAAGGACTACTATAGTGTATGGCATGTCTAGCTAAATTGTGCGCTACCATATAGATCGTCTACTAAGGGGGAAATATTTTGGGCGATTTTGTCCCCTACACATTTATTCTTTTTTTTTTTTTGGGCAACCTCCTACACATTTATTCTAATTCCTCATTTAAAGGCGATTAATTAATCAGTAACATTTTAATTAAATTGAATTGAATG
>CAVNYN010227271.1:0-80222 GCA_963692815.1 Nyctanthes arbor-tristis
AAAAAATTCGAAATAGCTCCAAATCGCCTGGATCTTATTAGGAACAGACCAAGCAGGTTACTGCGACCCTGGCACAAGATGGCAGGACGATGGCGGCCTGCTCAAGCCCCCCCCACGCACTGGCAGAAGGAACTATAGTAGTTGACGTCGACGGCGCGTGTGGCTCACACGCTCGGCTTCTGACGGAGAAATTCCAACGGACGGTAGATCGGCGGCAGACGCTCCTCCTCTGAGTGTCGATGTCGATTGGAAATGCTTCGGTGCCGGTGTACTGATCACGGCAGCCCACTTTTTCATCCATTTTTGAGCCTTCTCCAAGGAAGATTAGGCTAAATCAGCTTGATCACTCCAAGACTTAGCCATTTTTGTCATACCCAGACTTTTCCCAACATTAACCGTAATAGTTAGTGTATGGGCATAAGAGACTGTTGCCCCTGTTGCTAACTCGAACGGACTTTTTCCCTTGCTTTCACTCTGCTGATTGGCGCTAACAAAGTGCCATAGATAGCATTCCAATAAGGCATTTACTCACTCCGCTTGCCTATCAGTTTGAGGATGAAAGCTGGTCGAAAAGTGCAGATTTGAGCCAAGGAGTTTGAACAACTCCATCCACATCTTCTCAGTAAAAGGGGGTCCTGATCACTCATAATGTTCCTCGGTAGCCCCCAATACTTCACCACAAATTTGAAAAATAGCCTCACTATCTCCTTAGCTGTACAGTCTTTCGGGGCCGGAATGAAGGTGGCAGACTTAGAAATCTGTCAACAACCACCAGAATTGAGCCAAACCCATCAGATTTTGGCAAGGCACTAATGAAGTCCATTGTCACAACATCCCATGGTTTGTCTAGTACGGGCAATGGAACAAGTTTCCCCGCCAGCAACTTTGTTTCCACCTTGTCTTGCTGGAAAACAAGGCACGTTTTGATATAAGTCTCCACCTGATCCAGCATTTGAGGCCAATAATACGCACGGTCCAGCAAAGCTAACGTTCGGTGAACACCCAGATAGCCGGCCCACAATGTATCATGGCACTCTTTGATCACATTCCACCTCAGATCATTCTACTTAGGCACAAAAAGCTGCTGCCCAGTGGTATACAACAAACCGTCCTCAATCAAAAAACGTCGGGTTTTTCCTTCGCAGGGCGACTGCATCAAGTGTTGTGCAACCGGGTCATTCTCAAGTCCCTGCTTGATCGACTCCCGTAGGTTGCCACTTCTCAACTAATGGCAACCAACTCAGCCTTCCGACTTAAAGCATCAGCAACAATGTTGGCTCAGCCAGGTTTGTACTCCATTACAAAATCAAACTCTGCCAAGAAATCCTACCGACAAGACTGCTTCGGACTGAGTTTCTTTGAAGACTGAAAATGAGAAGTTGCCATGATGTCCATTTTAATCACAAACGGAGAACCCAGCAAGTAATGATGCCAAAGCCGTAGACAGTGGACGATGGCAGTCATTTCTTTCTCCTGCGCAGTGCACCTCTATTCAGTGTCGTTCAGCTTTTGACTCTTGAAAGCAATTGGGTGACCAGCCTACATTAAGACACCGCCGATAGTAAAATCAGAAGCATCTATTTGCACTTCAAACGGCATAGAAAAATCTAGTAATACCAACACCGGCTCCTCACAAACAATAGCCTTCAAATCATCAAAGGCTCTTTGGAACTTGACCGACCAGTCCCACGGCTTGTTCTTTTTTAGCAAATCTGATCGGAAGAGCACACGCGAACTCCAGTCACCTGAGATCAGTTCCGAAATCTCGTATCCTGCGGTAATAGTTCGCCAACCCAAGGAAGAAGCAACCCAAGGAATGACCGTAGCTGCATCACCTTCGTGGGCGGCTCCCATTCGTTGATTGCTTTAACTTTGGCACCATCCATGCGCAAACGGCCCTTCCCAATGATATGCCCCTAGAAATTCACCTCTTCCTTGGCAAAGCTACAATTCTTCTTCTTAATGAATAGCTCGTTTTCCTGCAGCACTTGGAAGACGGCTTTCAAATTGCTGACATACTCCTCCATGTTTTTACTATACATCACTATATCATCAAGATAAACAACAACAAAGCGATCCAAGTAGGGGTGAACGGCATTTGTTAAGCTGAATGGCATTACCAACCATTCAAAGGAACCATACCGAGTTGTGCATGTCATCTTTGGCTCATCTCGTTCAGCAATACGGACTTGATAGTACCCTTTTACCAAATCAATCTTTGAATAGACCGAGGCACTGCCCAACCGATCAAACAATCAGCAATCAAAGGAATGGGGTATTTATTCTTCACCGTTACCTAATTCAAAGCCCGGTAGTCAATACACAGCCTTAAGGAACCATCATGCTTCTTTTAGAACAACACCAGCACATCAAAAGGAGTTTTGGAGGGTCTGATCCAACCTAATTCAATCAATTGAGCCAACTATTTTAGGAGCTTTGCTAACTCCGGGGGTGCCATACGATAGGGTGTCATGGCAGGGGGTTTAGCACCCGGTTCCAGCTCAATAAAATGGCCCACTTCCCGTCTGGGCGGCAATCTACTCAGCAGTTTGGGTGGCATTACGTCCCTGTTTTCGGCAAAGACTTTAGTGATTATTTTTGGCAACTCAACTTGCTGTTCCTCTACAGCAATTTTCCCATCAATCGTCAACTAAGCCAAAAACGTCGGTTCACCCTTTTTTAGCCCTTTAAAGAACTGCATAGCAGACAGTTGCTTGCTATCTGACTTGCTTGAAACTGTAGGAATCATACAGGATGACACCTTCTTCCGATCTCAAACCGAACCAAAGGAAGGCATACGAATAGCCTTTACCTACCTTAAGAAGTCCATACCAAGCACCAAGCTGAAGTCATCCATCGGGGCAACCGAAAGATCAACCGTACCATGCCAATCACCAAGCTACATCCGTGCCCACACACGGCGGGCAAGTGGTTTGGTAGTCGCATTCACAGTCTTCAGCATACCGTTCTCACATTGCGTGGTCTGTCCCAGCCTCTTCGTTTTTCCCTCTGTTATGAAATTGTGGGTAGCACCCATATCCACCATGGCCTTGGCCTGCCTGCCATTGATCAAGGCCTGCACATACAACAGCCTCTTCTTCCCATTCGAACCCGGAATAGTTTTGGCATTGATAGGATTAAACAGCTACAACGAGCCAATCTGTCCAGCGTTCGGGTCAGCAGCATCTGACAATTATGCCTGAGTTTCTAGAATGGCAGATAAAGAACCAAGCTTGGGAAACTGCTTTATGGGATGCGGTCCCTTGCATAAAAAATATCCAGTCCGAGGGACAAACGAACCTTTCTTCTTATCCTCATAGTCTTTCCACCCTGCATTTTGTTTAGCACCACCAGCCTTATAATCAAATTTAGAGTCTGGCTTAGAGTTGTTCTTAACCCCTTTATATTTCTGTCCATCCCCGCATTTGCCTACTGCATTTTTTGAGTTTTTGTTGTTCTTGGCCGGCTGTTCCGTCCTCTCTTGCTAGAAACCCGTTAAAGACTACACTACAACAATAGCTTCGTCAACGGTTTTTATTGCATGACGTTGCAATTCTTACCATAACCAATGAGTATAGCTATCCATGAAGTTGAATAGCAACACATCGTTCGGCATGCTGGGAATCTGCAATATAAACGTCCTAAACGCCTTGACATACTCACAAATTGTGCCTTTGTGCTTCAGTTCCCGCAGCTTCTTATGGGCGTCGTACACAACATTTTTGGGGTAAAACTGCCGTTTCAGCTCCCTTTGAAACTCCTCCCAAGTCTCTATTTTGTGGCCATCGGTGTACTTACGTCGCCACCAAAGTGCAGCCGTATTGGAAAGATACATAGAGGCTATCCATGCCTTCATCGCCTCGTCCACAATGCCAACTTCCTCAAAGCAAATCTCCATCTACCACAAGAAGTTCTCAACTTTTTTTGCATCACGTTTGTCATCAAAGACCTTCAGTTTTGGATACTCGATTCTTGGGGCAGTGACGATAGTTTAGGTAACACCTCCAAATGTGGAACCCATTGCCGGAGCACTCGTACCCACATGCTGGTCAGCTTTTTCCACCATCGATGTAAGCTGATTAATCTGCACTTGCATGTTGTTGATAGAGTCTATGACCTTAGCTTCAAGACAGCCAAAGTCCCCCATCACTTCAGCAAAGGCGCCCTTCACTCCTCTAAGGTCGTCCCTTACCGCATCTTGTTTGGACTGTACGCCTTGCACATCCGTTTTGACAACGTCAAGCTGGGTGATAGTGTGAGACTCAGGAGTCTCAAGAGTGTGCTCAAGGGATTCTAACTGACTGCCCATGCCTGTGAGCATGGTCGTGAGGTCCTCCCTAGTGGCTATGGCAGAGCGGCCAGCACCTTCTTCGGCAGAGGCGTCCCGCGCCTTGCTCTTATCCTTCTGGCCCTTCTTTCCATCAGTGTGTGTCAACTCACGCCCTTTGTTTTCTTTTTCTCTGTGTGTTCCAACAGTACTTAGGTCTGCCAATGAGTTGCTCAGTTCTAATACCAACTGTCACGGGCTGATTTTATTACACTAACGTCAACTGAAACCAGCGCGGCCTTAGCATTCTGCCCTTCGCAGGAATCTCACTAAGTCAGCCTTCGCTCGTCATCCCACAAATCCTTTTAATTGTTGAGGCTAAAAGGCAGCCAAACACTTAGAAAATATTGCAGAGGATTGAAGTAAAAGAAGCACACAAGAACTTGGAGAATGCTGGAAATTTTATTGCCACAACAATAATAATTTACAAGGATGGAACTCTCAACTCACAAGTGTATCACTCTTAGATTGCTTGATTCTCTTTACAGCAAAATGAATTACTATTTATAGGCAAAGACTATACAAATCAAGGGCTAGTATTAACTTAACCCAACGGTCAACTTTGAATATGAGATCAGCAATGCATGCACACTTTCTGCCACATTTTCAGTTACTTTTTAGCACTTTTTGCAGAAGAATAATCATTGTGAAGCTTGCTTGTCTTGACCACCAAATTCAAATTTCAGCCAACAATTTCTCAGCCTTTCCCAGCCTTTCTAGCAACATTTAGCCAACAAATTTTAGTGCTTGAAGTCTCCAGAAGTCGTCCCCAACACTTAGCCAAATTTTTGGGAAGTAAAATGGGTCGATATGCACAATCAGGGCAGTTTTTAAGCTGACGTTCAGCAACGTTTGAGGCTCGGGCAGCAAAATCGTGCCTCAAATAGTTGGGACATAAGTATGCGGCTGTATTGGAAATCCATGTGGCCACATGGGTGTTCTGAATGTGGCCGCGTAGGCCAAACGTGCGTGGTCACATTTTTTGCATCTCCTCTAAACTTGGCAACGTGGCTGAGCCATGCGGCTGCACGCTAGCCGCATCTGTCTCGACTAATTTCTCCTTTCGCGCATGTGGCCACACGGGCCACACAGTGGCTACACAAGGGCCACACAGATCCTAAACTTTTCTTTTTGTGCCTTTAACTTTTCATTGTGCTCATTTTAGTCCCAAACTTCATAATTTTTGAGACATTGATCCAAATTCGTCTATCTTGACTTCCACTTGGATTTTAACCTACAATTTACTGAACTAAACATAAATGCAAACTTTTAAACATAATATCACACAACTAACAAAACATTTAGGGGATGTAAACATCACAAATGAATGCCTATCAAAACCCTTAGCTAAAGGTTCGGGATACTAGCTAGAATACCATTAGACTACATGAATGTTGGTCTACCAAATTCCTAGTTAAAGAAAAGATACCCAATTTCTCTCATTCTACTCCTCGGACCTTGGCAGTCGGCATGATGGCATGGCATCTCTCCAAGTAAAATTTTTGTCATAATCCACACATGAATAGTTTAAACCCCATTCGTGGCTTCTTCCACTATACTATACCCTCCTAGCGATGCACCTACTTCACAGCAATTATGTGCCCTAAAAACAGAGGAAATTCTAGAATGGATGAAGTAAAAATTTCACCATCCTTGCTCTTATTCCCATACATAACTCCACTACGAGAAATGTCGCTTGTAGCGGTGACATACAGGCCGAAATATCGCGGCTATAGGCCTATTACGATGATTTTTTGCAATGACAATTTTGTTACTATAGGCCCGTCTCTATAGCTTCCTAGCGACGACTATATGACCTATAGCGATAACACCTATAGCCGCCATAAACTCTACGGTTTTGGGCCACAAAAAGTTTTTGACCTGACCCGGTACAACCGACCCAACCCCATGACCGGACCCATTTCAATCATATTTAATTAATTGAGCCATTATTTTGCCTCCGCCAAGAGTCGAAAGTTCCTCTTCACACTCCAAGTCCTTCACCAATTGAGCTGAAGCAACTTTCAATTCAATACTTGCATTTAAAATATATATTATATAAATTATTACAACAATAGCGACGAACACAGTATCTATAACAATGGAAAGTCGTCGGTATAGGGCTCAACAAAGACGGAAAATCTTCCTTCTAACCGTATGGCAACAACTTTCATGTCGCCGCTATAGATACTATGTTGTCGCCGTAGCCAGGACCTGTAGCGGTGATATCTTAATATCGCCACTGTAGATGGGACCTACAGCGGCGACAGCATTTTGTCGTATCTATAGCCAAAGCTGTAGCGACGAATTTTGGTGTCGTCGGAAATTGTCGCCACTTTAGGCGGCATTTCTTGTAGTGCTCTATTCTTTCAATCCATTGGACAGTGCCATGATGATAATAATACTTAGACCAGTCTTTAAGAGAAGTCATCAATCCATGATACTGTATCTTGCAAATACTAGAAAACCCAAAATTTTTCATAATTTGCCATTTGCCATTTCCCAACCTCCTTTACCCCCTTTTTTTGTGTATAGGTGTATTAAAAAGATAACGTATTGGGTAGTCTCAATTCATCCATAGGCACTCCTCTACAACCATGAAAGCTAAGGAAATTACATTTTTTTAAAGACGTCATACGGGTTTTGGAGGAATGTACATGTTAAGTGAATCTCCATAATTTTTACAACACATAACACTACTCCCTTCTCCCCTTTACCAGTAGTAACCGCTTGGATAACTTTCATGCTTTAGTTTATGAAAAAGTCATAAGCGTGCCTTAGTGTAGGCATTTTAAGCGGTCGCTTAGGGCCACCCAATCACGACTCACTAAAAGGGCCCCGACATTAAAAAATTATCAATGAAAGTTCAAATATTTATATTTTAAGTATGTGATAAAATACATAGAAATGACACTTATTAGCAGACAAAGGAGGAAAAAATTAATTCTTGAGTATAACTAATAATGGTTTAATACATCTGACTACAATATTTATATATTTAATTTATTAGTATATTCTATAAATAAATTTTTTCATTATAATTTTTAACACAGGGCTCCACAAAATTTTAATTTAAAGTTGTTTAGGGTCCTCAAAAACTTTGAAACGGCCCTAGAAAGAGTGGGTTGTAACCATTGAAGTAGTTGGTATAGTTTATGGATGATAAACAATATCATCTTATTGTAGCACAAAGATCACCCAAGTTCAATGATTGATAGGTCATGTGACTTGTCTTACGAGTCATCGGTTGTTCTATCACATTGACATCAATAGCCCCATCCATGAACGGTGTTGGATAGATTCACAAAATGTTCTATTTGACAAGTTCTATATATATCTATTTGTGCCTTGAGTGCGAAAGGTTATAGGAACACGTCAAATCCCTTGATCCACATCATGCTAGCTATCAATAAGATTAGCCACTTGGGTAGGTGTCACTAGGGGGTTGGTACTCTTTTTGGTGGCAATTTGTGCCTGTTGATATTTGTATATAATAATTCAGGCAATATTTTATGAAATAGGGTAAATTTACCGTCTTATCCTTAAATCATTTTCCCCAGTTACATAATACACTAGGGTAAGACGTGTGCTCTTCCGATCTCCCACTTTTTGTAAAAAGATTGTCTAAACAATTACTTACAAATAGTACATTTTCATTTGAAAGCTTCAGGAATCAAAGGCGCTAATTAACCCATATTAAACTCTTCATCTTCTCCCTAATAAAAGGGGTTTCTAGAATGAGAAAAAAGAGAGATCGGAAGATCAAAGAAAAACTCCACAAGTCCATAAGCTTCCAAGCTTCAAATTTTTCTCACCAAGGTATTCTTTCTCTCCTGCCACTGTCATTATGGAAAACATTATTGTCTTAGATGATAACGGGGATAGGGTTTCCCTCCACTTTTCTCATTACATAGGGCCTTCTCTCCTAACGCTTATGGTTTCTCCACTAATGTGATCTGGAGACACATTAAAAATCAAAATATTTAAACTAGAATTATTAAAAAAAATCTTCTTCTTCTAAGAGAATAGTTTTTGTACCCCATGACCATATAGAATCCATTTATTAGGAGTGTTAATACTGTGCAAAATTACTGTGGATCACAAGTTAGTTTCGACCTTATGTACAACAATTCACGCCCGCCTCCAATTTCGATTATTGCTCTCCAAGGAGTGATGAACACTGATTCTAAATCGTTTGTTTTGTTAGTTTTATGATGCGATAATTGTGTTATGTTTAATAGTAAGATAATTAGGAGAAAAAATCATCCTTTTTGTCTGATTCAAGCTTGTATATATAGGTCAATAAAGAGGCAGTTAATTAACCCACTTATTAGTTATTTTGTTGCTTAACTATTATATCTCAATAGATAAAGTTTATTAACTACCATGAGGATACGATCATTTCTAATCCTTATGATCATAAATGATCGTAATCGTATCATAAGATCGGTACTTAGTGGGATGATCATAAAGTCGGTACATAGTCAAATGATCATAAGGTCGGTATCACCAGTAGTATGATCATAAAGTCAGTATCATCAGTCCTCCATGAAATTATCGAATAGTCTTTCAACTAAATAAGAGTATTTGACAAAGATATTTTGAGCATTTGTACTTGAAAATATTTTATTATAAAGAAAACGTGTAATTAAAGTTGTCAGTCGATAAAACTTTTTGAGACTATCTGAAAAGTCTTCAAAGCTACAGTTGTCATTATGTAATTGGTTAAAGTAAATTTGGGAACCAAGGATTCTTAATTAAATCTCTTCAAAAATCCAAACAAAAAAAACCCTGAAAATTCTCACTTCCCATTTCAAAAAGTCACGTCCCCTCACGTTTACAATTTAAAAAGGGAAAATCGGGGAGATTGAAGCGTTTCAAAAAGGGGTAGTTTCTTTCTGAAGAAATTCTCGCCGATTTTTGTCTTAATAATAGAGGTATTCTTTTCTCTTCTTTTTTTTTTTTTTAAATGTTTTTCAATTATGGGTGAAAATTTTGTGGTTATTGATGACGATAGTAGTGGAAGTAGAGTTTCAATTCCATTATCAGGGCTTAGATCGGAGTCTCGTAATTCGTCTCCTTCTCCAGTCGAAATTCAAGGGAGAACTCAAATCAATCTCTTTCCTGCCATATTTTGGGTGATATGGATTCTGAAAACACCTTGTCAAATTCTGAATCGGAACACTCTTCGAGTAGAAATGATAGAAAAATACAAGGAGAGGGAAAAATATTATCTCCAGTGATGGGTGCTCCTATATTGTCGAGTTGCTTGAATTTACGGAGGTTATCAGAAGAACTGAAAACTTATGGTTTGGTATCTAACTATGAATTTCGTGTTCCAGCGAAAAATGAGTTGGCACATTATAAACACCCTAATGGAGAGGTAGTGATGTATTTCGATTGTATTAAGGCTGGAATGAGACTCCCCTTTCATCCATTCATCTTGAATTATTTTTAATCACGCTAATATCACACCTGGGCAACTTGTACCAAATTCGTGGAGGATGTTGCTTTATTTTTTGATCTTCTGTAAAAAGTCTTCTCTTGAGCTCTTTCGATTTCTTTTAACTGTGAGGCAAAATAAGGATTATAATTCCTATGTTGTCATATATTCACGTAAGGGCTTTAATGTTCCAAAAAATCCCTCATCACAACATGGATGGAAATCTCGATATTTCTTTATGAGACCAAAAGAAGGGTCTTTCGACTTTCCTATACTATGGCGCTTGCCCCAAGTCTGAAAAAAGTTCAAAGCTCCATCTAGGGTAATCAATTTTAATGAGGAGGAGTTGAAAAAGTTGAAGGAAAAAGCTCGATTGGGAGATGAGATGTCAGATGTTCTTATTCCAGAAAATTTGATTGAGGCTGGAATTATTTCTCAGGGTAGTTACTTTAACTCTTTTGACACTGTAAATGATGTAATGTTTATGAAGAAATTTCTCATATGATAAATATGGATTTCTGGTTTTCTTCATTTTTATTGGCAGGAGAAATGGAGATAAAATTCAGCAACATTGAAGCTTTGTTGAAAAAGAAAAGTGAAGAAGTCAAGCCGAAGAGGAGGAATGAAAACGGGGAAGTTCAAAACCTTCAAAAGCCTTAAAAATTGACAAAACTTCAAAAATTTCAACCCGTTCCAGTCCTTCACGATCATTACCGCCACGATCAGAGATATCAACACGCAAATCTGGAGGCCTTGAGGAGGATCGTTCTGTTATGATAGGTAGTGTGGATCATGGTTTGACCAATGATATGAGGGAAAACCCCTGGAAGACTGTTTATCATACTAGTTTATCCGAAACAAGGAAGATTAACAATTTTTTTTTTAAACTTCTTTTTAACTGACCTCCGCATATATGATGAAAAATTTGTAACAGCTGTTGTCTCTACAAGTTTCATTGGCGGATCATTGTGAAAAATTGGAAGAGGAATGTCATGCTTTAGATCATGAAATGGAGGAGCTTAAAAAACAACTTAAAGAGAAAAATCAGGAAAATGTTCGTCTTCGAGAAGCAAAACAAGAGGCAGAACGTGATCGAGAGGAGCACGCCTATCGGGCAATGGAAGCTTACAAAACTTCAAAAGAATTCGAAGAAGTGGTTAACATGGTCGGGGATGATTCTTTAGTCAATTGCTATAGAAAAGTTAAGAAATGGTTGATTTCCGAATATCCTGATGCGAAGACTGAGAATTTCGAAGGATTCGCTCAAGCAGAAGCTTTAGAACAAGCAAGGCTGATGAGGAGGATGAAGTAGGTGAAGAAGAGGATGTGGACAACAATGCTGTTGAGGTGGAGAAGCTAAAAGAGACTTAGGAAAAATGACTGACTTAGATCACTTAGATCCATACGTTTTTGCTGGCTTCTGAGCTGTATATGTTTTGTTGGCTCTTGAGCTGTAGGATCATAATTCAAGTGTTTTTAGGCTGAAAACTAAGTTTGCTTTTCTTCCTCCTGTTGCATGGGGAATTCTATTTATCCGACCTAATTTATCTATTACCATGTTTTGCTCATAGAGGGTTGGTATTTATCTAGTTTATCCATTAAAGTTATCATGCTTCACATTTTCCTTGTATAAATTATATCTATGCTTTATGATGATGATGATTAAAAATATTATGTATAAATTATATCTACGCTTTATGATGATGATGATTAAAAATATTATGGAAATGATACCTCAGTCTTGTCTTCTTCACCATTGTGAGCTGTTCATTGTGAGCTGTTAGAAAACTCATCTTTGATCATCCATGTTTTTCTACTGCTTTTGCTCATTGGATGTATGGATTTTTCTTCAGAACACTTTTCTCATTAGTTGATCTTTGATCATCTATATTTTTCCACGGTTTTTACTTATTGGATAGTATGGATTCTTGTTCACAAAGATTTTGCACATGAGGTCTTGGAAGCATTTTTCTGGTTGATGGGTTTTGTGCTCGTTGCTTTTTACTCGTTCAGTTTAGCTCGGATCCAGTTTAGCTCGGAGGCGTTTTCACCTGTCGATGGATACTTGTCACGGACGCAATTGCTCATCAACGGATATCGTTGTATTTTGCTCGGGAATATTTTGCTCATTGACATATCGTCAAGTTTTGCTCGAAAGAATTTTGCTCATCGATGGATACCGTCAAGTTTTGCTCGGAAGAATTTTGCTCATCGATGGATATCGTCGAGTTTTGCTTGGAAGCATTTTGCTCATCGATGGATATCGTCACAAATGCATATTATCCGACATTGAAAGTCAACAAAAACGCGTCGAATATCGAATAAATCATGTTTTGTTCTCGCTTGACGAGAACTACGATAAATGGAGTCTTTCTTTATAGTCTATAAAAGACTTTTCAAAGTATAAATGCTCAAATAAACAATTATATCAATTGCTCGAGTCTTTTTGAGGTTATGCTTGGCCAAGCGTAATCGTTAAAATGATAATATAAATGCTTCATATCGTATTATGATATAAATATCTCAAAATGCTGTACGCGATATGTGATCGAAAGCTTATAACCTTTGGCAAGCTTCAGTAGATGCACCAGGACGTCCCAGCTAGGCTGATCAATCCGTAGCATCCTCATCATTTGTGTTGCCCCTGATCGTTTTTATATCATTAATGAACAAAAGAAAAATTACATCAGGAGAAATTACATATGAAAATACGTAAATAGTATAGAGAATACGATAAAACTAAGGGTAGAGAAAACTTAAATGAGCAGCATTCTATGGTCGTAACAATGGGGTTCCAGTGACGTCTTGAAGATTGTAAGTACCATTTCCTAAATCTTTTATCATGCTGAATGGACCTTCCCAGTTAGGGCCAAGTTTTGCCCTGGGAGGGGGGGGGGGTGACCAGCGGCGACGGTGTTACGAAGCACTAAATCGGCCACTTTGAATCTACGTGGTTTAACTTTACTATCATGAAACACAGCAGATTTTCTCTTAAAGTGTTGCATTTGTCGTACCGCATCATCTCTCATTTCTTGAATTGTGTCGAGCTCAAACTTGTGCAGATCATGATTAGTCTCATCAATGATTAAACGAGGAGTTGAAACTAGGATTTCAGGAGGTATAACAGCCTCGAGTCCATGGCACAAACGAAATGGTGTGTGTCCAATGGTTTGACGTGGAGTAGTATTGTAGGCCCATAAGATTTTGGGTAATTCTGTAGCCCAATCCACTTGTTGATGCTCGATGCGAGTTTTGATATCCCATAAGATAGTTCGATTAGTCACCTCAACTTGTCCATTGGATTGTGGATGAGCAACGGCTGTTAAGTGTAGTTTGATGCCATAGCTAGAGCAAAATCTACGGCAATGATATTTATCAAATTGTCGACCGTTGTCAGCAACTAGAACGCGAGGAATACCAAATCGACAAATGATATTTTTCCATAGAAAAGATTGGATCTTTTTTGTTCCAATTTGAGAAACCGCTTCAGCTTCCACCCATTTGCTGAAGTAATCAACACATACAATCAAAAACTTTCTTTGTCCTCGAGAAGGGGGAAATGGACCCAAAATATCAATGCCCCATTGAAAGAAAGGAGTGATCCCATAAATGGCGTGTTGATACTCTGGAGGTGCGTGAATGACTTTGGCATGTTTTTGACAAGCAGCACATATGCATGGAGGGCCAAAAATAGCCTTGGCGTAATGTTTTGAATGCCAGCATGGTTGCACCAAGGTGATTTCCACAAAGTCCGGCATGGACTTAGTTTAGGAGTTCTTTACCTTGCAACTGATCGACACATTGGAGGAGCGGCATGGTTAGGCCTTTCTTATAAAGAATTTCATCAAGAAGGACAAAATTAGCGGCATAGATCTTCAATTTCCGTGCCTCCAATGAACTGGATGGAAGCTCATCATAGTTCAGATATTGAACAATCAGATCCATCCAAGTGTTTTCATAACAAACTGAATTCACGGTCAAAACCAAAATGCTCGGCTGAATTAATGAATGTTGCTGAACAGAAGAAGAGAGATCATCTTGAGAAGGGGTCACCAACTTGGACAAATGATTAGCACGCTCATTTTCAGATCTCGGAATTTTTTCAATGATGGAATATCCAAATTTACACTGAAGGTCTTTGGCCTTCATGTAATATGAAGACAATTTTTCATCTCTAACTTCAAATTCTCCATTCATCTGACAAAATACCAACTGTGAGTCAGTTTTTACATATAATGAAGTAATTCCCATTCGTAGAGCAAAAGCCAAGCCACTAATAAGAGCTTCATATTCGGCCTCATTATTGGTCACAGGAAACAAAAATTTCAATGTATACTCTAGTTCTTGTCCTTGAGGACTGGTGAGGATAATTCCAGCCCCAGAGGTAGTTTTGTTCGATGCATCATCCACGAACGTGACCCACATATCCTCAGAAGATTGATCAAATTTGGGAGATAATTTGGCAATGAAATCAGCTTACGTTTGAGCTTTAATAGCAGATCTAGGTTTAAAACTTATGTCATATTCTCCCAACTCAATTGCCCATCGGGTCAAACATCCAGACATATCAAGTTTGTGTAAAATATGCTTCAAGGGCTGATTGGTCATCACAACGATGGGGTGGGATTGGAAATATGGTCGCAATTTCCTAGCTGCAATGACCAATGCCAAGATCATTTGCTCAGCAAGATTGTACCACTGCTCTGGTCCTTTCATCATATGGCTAACATAATAGAGAGGCCGTTCTACATTTGGTTCAGCTCTTGTGAGCACAGCACTAATAGCGTGATTAGAGACGGAGAGGTACAATCTCAAAATATCTCCAGGAACTGGTCGTGTAAGAACTGGGGGGCTTTGTAAAAGCTTCTTTAGCTCCTGTAAGGAATGCTCACAGTCTGATGTCCACTGGAACTGATTTTTTGACCCAATTGCCTTGAAGAAAGGTTGACATTGGTCTGCAGCCTTAGACATGAAACGATTTAAAGCCGCAATTCGACCAGTTAACCTTTGTACTTCTTTTTTCGTAGTCGGGCTTTTCATCTCAATGATGGCTTTGATTTTATCAGCATTCATCTCGATTCCTCTATGTGAAATCATGAAGCCTAAAAACTTTCCACCGCTTGCTCCAAAAACACACTTCTTTGGATTAAACTTTAGATTATGTTTTTGAGCAATAGAAAAAATATCCCTCAAATCTGAAACATGTGAGGCACAGCTTCTGCTATGAACAACCATATTGTCTACATAGGCTTCAATCTTTGTTCCTATAACTTCTTTCAAAACGGCATTGACCATCCGTTGATAAGTAGCCCCTGCATTCTTTAGACCAAATGGCATAGCCATATAGCAAAACGTTCCGTCATTGGTAATGAATGTTGTCTTTTCTTCATCTGATTTTGCCATTGCAATTTGATGATAACTGGAGAATGTGTCCAGAAAACTTAATCGTTCCATCCCAGAGGTAGCATCAATAAGGGCATCGATTCTCGGCAAAGGATAACAGTCTTTAGGGCAAAATCTGTTCAGATCAGTATAATCCAAACACATATACGAGGTTCACCACTTGCCTTAGGTACAACTACCACATTTGCCAGCCAGGTTGGATAAGATACTTCGCGGATTACTCCAGCCTCCAAGAGTTTTGTTACCTCTTTTTTGATCACTTCATTCCTTTATGGGGCAAATTGTCGTTTCCTTTGCTGAATAGGTTTTGCATATGGATAAACATTTAAGAAATGTTGAGCAACTTTTCGATCAATCCCTTTGATGTCGTTTGATGAACAAGTGAACACATCAAACGATTCCTTCAGTAGTGTCAATACGGAACACTTTTCTTGCTCATCCATATTGGCATTGATCTCAAAGACGCGGTTAGGAGACAATTCTAACTCATCAATGTTGTCAGACGACTCGAAACGAGGCAAGTTAAATGGATCCTCCTCTATGGTCGTAATGCTATATGTAGATTTATTCGTCACGTCGCCTATGACCATATTAAGTTTGTTCCAAGGGGTAACAAGAAAATGACCAGAGACAACATTATAATCATCGATGGTTAAAATGGAGGGGGTAACAGGAAAATGACCAGAGACAACATTATGATCATCAATGGTTAAAATGGATGGTTTACTGATGCTATCCACATAACATCTTCTTGAGAGGTATTGGTCTCCTTTTACCACACCAATTCCATGGCTAGTCAGAAATTTGAGCTTCTAGTAATAGGTAGAAGGCACAACTCGTGACTGATGAAGTATTGGTCGACCATATATAGCATTATAGGCCATTGGAGTTTTAACTATAATAAACTCCGTGATAACCGTCTCGGAGGTTGGGTATACCCCAAGAGTAAAGGGTATCTCAATTGAGCCTTCTGGTCGCACACTAGAGCCACCAAAGCCTTGCAATAGAGTTGCAACCTGTTTTATTTTGTTGATTGGAAACTTAAGAGCTTCGAAAACTGACCAAGCCAAAACATTAGTAGAGTTCCTCCATCGATTAATCCCCGCTTGACATCATAATTAGCCATATCCCCCGTAATGACCAAAGCATCATTATAAGGATATTAAACCCCTTCCTTGTCAACTAGACCAAAAGTTAATGAAGGTTTATCCAAATCCATTGCCTAAATGGAGCATACAGCCAAAGTGAGTGCATAATTCTTTCAAGCAGATCGGGAATCTTCTCCTGCAGCTTTTCCTCCGACAATGACATTGATAACACTGGCACACGGTTGGGGACCAAGAGGATCTTCCACTAGTCTATCTTTTTCCTTCGAGGCGAGGAACTTGTTGAGCACTCCGCGATCAATCAGCTTTTGAATCTCATCTTTCAATGCTATACATTTTTCCGTGTCATGACCATGGTCTTTGTGGTAATCACATAATTGTCCTTACTACGATGATGAGAGGGAGTGACCATTCGTCTTGGCCATTGCCAATCTTTCCTATTTTTTACCTCAGCTAATACATTGACATAAGAGGTGTTAAGAGGGGTATATGATCAGCCACCAGTAGAATGAAATGATCAGTCAGCCTAAAGATCTCTGGATGGTAAAAAATGATGATCTTCTCGAGGATGTTTTTCCTTCTTGTCATGTGTAACCTCCAATTTTTGCTTGTTAGGATCAACAGGAGGTTCTAGAAAAGACTTTGTTACTTGCATGGTCTCCTCACAATCGATATACTTCTTACTTCGAGTCAATAATTCTATCATAGTTTCCAGTGCTCGTTTAGAAAGAGAAGTTTTGAACCCATGATTATGAAGGCCATTCACCATAGCTGTTACTACTGAAGACATCTACACATCTTTTATCCCTAGTGCGGCGCGATTGAAACGAGTAATGTAATCGCAGAGTGTTTCATCTTTTCCTTGAATGATCTTCATCAATCCTATAGCTGTCTTCTTTTGGCGAGCACTGCTTGCAAAAGAGGCTGCAAATTTTGTAGCAAAGTCTGAAAATGACCTTATTGAATTAGGGGGTAGAGAATCGTACCAACCTCTTGCTTCTTTGCAGAGAGTAGAAGGGAAAGCACGACAAGCAACGACGTCTACGATCCCATGTAATTGTGTTAAATCTTGATACGCACACAAATGATCAATGGGGTCGCTTGTACCATCATATTTATCAGCACGCGGCATCTTAAAATTAAGAGGAAGAGGAACTTGCATGATCTCTTATGAGAAAGGTTCTTCTTTTACTATAACTGGTCGTTGACCTTTTCTCCTCATAATGGCCTCGTCCAACTTTTTGTTCACCAAATCTTCGAGCTTTGCCTCTAGAGGAGCACCAACAGTAGGGGCGACCATGGTTGCTGCTGTATGATCAGCCTTAGAAACTAAATCAGCAACTTGAGTAGACCCTTGGGCGTCTGGAAGAGGAACAGATATCTTATGGGCTGCTGGAGGAGGAAACGGAGGTGCTTGTTGATTTTGCAATAATGATACAAGATTTTGCACTTGCATTTGAAGTGCATCTACGCGTTGATCAAACTGATCAGAGTCACAAATGCTTCTACTGTAGGAGGTTCCACATTCTCCCTCAGTGGGTTTATATTTTCCGACGGTGGCCCCTCATTCTGGCGTCGACGATGAGGAGCGGACATGGCAAGATGATTTCTTTCCCACAGACGGTGCCAAATGATTCTAAATCATTTGTTTCGTTAGTTTTATGATGTGATAATTGTGTTATGTTTAATGGTAAGATAATTAGGAGAAAAAATCATCCTTTTTGTCTGATTCAAGCTTGTATATATAGGTCAATAAAGAGGTAGTTAATTAACCGCTTTATAACCGCGTATTAGTTATTTTGTTGCTTAACTACCGTATCTAAATAGATAAAGTTAAGTAACTGCCATGGGGATATGATCATTTCTAGTCCTTATAATCATAAATGATCGTAGTCGTATCATAAGATCGGTACATAGTCAGCTGATCATAAGGTCGGTATCATTAGTCATATAATCATAAGGTCGGTACATAGTCGAATGATCATAAAGTCGGTACATAGTCGAATGATCATAAGGTCGGTATCATTAGTTGTATGATCATAAGGTCGTTATCAAACACCATCATCCTACAAATCCAAATGAAGTTGTATGTGTAGACCATCTCAGTATGATTTTCGTTTTTTGTGTCTATATGTAAGTCTGCTTAAGTTCTTGGATATTGGTCCCTGTAAGTTAAGACCAAATGCTCAGCGAATGGTTATTTATTTTCTCCTATCAATTCTACACTCAGTGTGGTGCGCTACCAACTCTTGAATTATTGCGTCGTTTCTTTGGTACGAGGGCTATGACAAATTTATGAATAACCAAAAACTATTCCTCCAAGGACCACTACTGTTTATCTTTTTTTTTTTTTCCTTTTTACTTTATGAACTTTTACTTCATGTCTAATTTTCAAGTATGTTTTTATATATCAAAACACTATTGCTTATACAAATAGATAAGATACATGTTCAATGTAATTATCATTACCAGTCCAGGGACACATCTATTAATGGCCTGGATCGAGCTGTAGCCCAGTCCAACCACTGGCGTGTATATACCCGTCTTTTTTAGATTTTTTTTATTTTTTTATTTATTTTGGGGGTTTCAGTTGAAGCTTTCTACAAAAATGGTGGTATTTTGCAGAGAACGGGAGGAAGACGAAGGTGGGGGCAAGGGTAATTGCACAAGTTTCAAAAAATGACTGACAACCTTTCTCTTTTCTCCCATCCATTTATCTTTGACTTTTATACTTGTACACAGTACACTTCTCCACCCTGCTCCCTCTCCTCTTATTTATTTATTATTTATCTTTTGTAATAAGTTTTTATATATATGTTTTTGACGCAAACTTTTCTCCAAATTTACTAAGAAATTTAATTAAGCTCCTTAGCGGAACTGAACTTTTCTCTTGTTAAGTAATATAATTATGAAACACGTCAATTTTAATTATGTAAAGGTTATTAAAATAAATAAGTATTACTTTCCATCAAAAAAATAAATAAGTAAAAAATTTACTTGACAATTCTTACTCCCTCTATTACGTTAGGTATTCTCAATTCTTACTTGTTATTACTCTCTCCGTCCTATAATTAAAAATAGGCCTATATGCTTCTTAATTCTTATGCGTAGATTAAGAAATGTGATTTAATGTGCTTAAAAATACAAAAATTACACTTCATAGCTTAATATATCCCTATTAAAGTCTAGTTCTATTTAATGCATTAAAAATAATTAGTTTTTTGACTAAGAGTATATTTAGAAGACCAATTAATTGTTCAATCTCGTTTATGTAATGGACTATAATATGAGATAAATAAAAATAGAAACTAGACCTATTTTTATGAGAGGGAAGGCGTATATATTTTATGATATATCTAGGAGAATGAAAATTCTTTTGTCTTCTGTGCTATAATATCTATTTGTTTTTGTTTACCATTAATAGATAAATAGTGGTTTAAGTTTATAATACTTGTGATTTGTGCATTTGAGAGAATATTATCATATTTCTAGTTTAGTTTAAAGCTAATTTATAACGCTGATTATATCTAACTTTTTTTTAAATTTTTATTCATTCTAATATTTCTAGTGCAATTTTATTTTCAAAAATTTATACTATAAAAAAAATTGGGGGCAGTATGGGGGCTCCGCCCCCTTCCAATCCCTGGTTGTTTTTCGTCTAAATTCAACTTGGTTATATCCAAAATCTTAAGTCCGTCCCTCATTACTACCACAATAAAATTGAAACAACTTCAAAGATTATTAGAAAAGGTTTCTATACTAAATGGTATGTTTCCTATTGATGTTCCAAATTCTTAAAAATTAGATATTTTATTAATGGATTTACCAAGGAAAAATCTGTCTCTAAATAATATTTACCTTCAACAACGGAATTTTCTTTCCAAAGTTTGTTTGTGAATGTATGGTGTCGACAACAAATATCGCGCGGTAGAATTATTTGGCTTGTTTTCTAATTTATTATTATTAAATTTCAGCTACCAAAAATTGGTTGGTAAATAGAAATTTTTTTTTTTCCAACCGATGCTCCGTTGATATCAATTAAACACATATATTAACAACATATTTACAAACACAAAATCACGTATGAATAATTTTTATTTTCTCCGATAGAATTTCGGTTCCAAAGTCTGTGAATATATATATGGGTATCATCTATTGCTAACCCATTATATTGCTAAACCCCTATAGGTGATAGGAGCGAATATTTTTGGTTGGTACTTTTCGGTGGCTGAAAACCCAAATTTTTGTATTGAAATATGAATTAATGGAAAAAGAAATCCAAATTTTTGTAGTGAAATGTGAATTAATGGAAAAAATAAGCTATCCTTTATTTATTTATTTTTTTAAAGACAAGAAAAAAATGTATAATCTGTTTTTACTTTTTTAGCTAATCATTCAAAAAATCATTTAAGAATCACATATCATTAGATTAACTCGTGTCAGCAACGTGTACTTCTAACGGAATGCATACGTTAATGTGACTGAAAACATCTACTTCTCCGGAAATTTTATTATGCCAGAGTGCAGTATGTGTGTCAAACATCTAAACTACAAGTATCGCACACTTGTAACTTAGTGTGTGCAACATATTGCACGCGGGTATAATAACATGCCTACGTATAAGTAAAATAAAATTTCTGTATACTTCTCTATTGTAGGAAACATATGATTGCGATTGAGGAATGGATGTTGAGGCTTGTGAAACAAGCCAACGCCCGTGATACGGATAACATGCTTGTGTGTATAGGCAAAATAAAATTTCTGTATACTTCTCTATCGTAGGAAACATATTCTCATGCGATTGAGGAAATGGATTCAGGCGAAACAAGCCAACGCCCAGGGAACGGAGGTCATTTATATGGGCTTGGAATCTGTTGTCCGGGTTTAAATGAACTTGGCACATTTTCGACTTCACTGTCAAATGGAAAATGATGTTGAATTAGTTATGCCTTGAAAGAGAATTTCTACAATGCTTGCGAATAGATTGATGAGCTGACACGTGACAAAGAATTGCTGCGACGAATGGAAGAGAGGACACGAGAAGAAGAAAGGAAGCCTAGGCGTTTGAAGAGAACATACTTTGGATCTTTAGGGAAAGGAATGGGTCAGCTTCTAACTTTTGGAGGAACACTTGGACATGGTTTTTGAAACTTCAATTAAATATTTAAATGACATGCGTCTTTAAATATTTAAATGTAAAGTAAAATATTTATTAAATGACAAAACTGGTGTTTCTGAATAGCAAGAATTCAAATGCAAATAATTTTACAGAAAAGGGATAACACATTAAATTTGCTTTTTTTTTTTTGTGGCAGTATGTACATTAAATTTATTAAAAAAAGGATTCATTGAATTACTTTATGACACGAAATTGCACTTCAATTTGGGTTGAAAAAAAGGAATATCTCAGGGTGATTGAAGAAAGAGTAATATATTAAATGCATATATATATAAATATATATATATATATAAAGATTATTAAAACAGTGTTCATAAAAATCATCATCATGTTTAATAATTATATATTAGCATTCACTAAATTTATGAGAAATAATTAATTAATTGTTTAATACATTTATTTATAACAAATTGAAACAGTTCTAGCTGTTCATATAAATAAATCCATTAGTCATCATAATTAAGTATAATTCTGTGACAAATTTATTAAACAAAGTGTACATATTATTCATTACATGAATATATATTCAGTAAATATTACAACAATCACACCAAAATCTGACTCTCCGACTTATTTATTGCCAAAATGAATAATATTCAAATTTATTAGGGTTGCCTGGTTGGCTGCTGCTGAGTTTGTTTCTTCACATATTTTCTAGCCCAAACATGCTTCCCATTGATAGTATACTTGGCCCGACTTCCACCAACAATGGTGTTGATAATCGTACCCGATCGGACGACGAGTCTAGCAAACAAAGGTTGCTCTCCTTCAGGCACCTCTTGCATGAAAATGTCTTCTATGAAATCTCCAAATATCCTGAACAAATTCTGTGTTTAATAAACAACTGAAAGAAGTAATAATTGAATTATTAAGACTTTTGTTTACCTGGTGAAGTACTCTCTAACTTCATCTTCTGAAATTGGGTAGCCCTTAGAAAATGTCAAGAAAATTGTTCTATCATCAGGTGGAACTTCTTTTTCTTCTCTGAGATTAAGATTAAGGCTCAACATTTCTCCAAGTTCATTGCGTAAAATTTCTCCCCCTGAAGTAGGGTGATTGATGCCGGGTGGTGGTGGTGGTGGAACTGGCGGCATGGGGATTCCGACACCTTGTTGATGATGAGGAAGCGGCTGAAATGGCATGTCCATAAAAGGGTTATAGAATACTGGCATCATCATCGTAGTCATACTTGATTCACCAACTTCATCATGTACACTCCCACTAGGCCAAAACGGCATTCTCGAGCCGTGGTGGGAACCACCACCGGAGTTGTTGCCCTCCATAGCCCTTTCAAGAATGTCCCCAAAAGCCCTGCCGCAGATGGAATTCATCACCCGTGTAACCCCACGGAGAACTCCAATCCTGTTGTCATGGAAATGCCGGAGGCTAATCCGGCTACTTACGACGTCCGGAAGCAAACTGATTATATGATCATTCCCATCTCCGAAAGGATACCTATCGTTTTCCACACAATTCAAGCACATAACCGTTTCTTCAGCCAATTCATTCAGCAAAACAAAAGGCAAAGAAAACATTCTCTTAACCAAGTTCTTGTCATTTCCCTCTAACTCAAGCCAGATCCAGAAGGCCATCACTTGCATGGACTCTGAATGGTCTCGGCCGAGATCGCCAATCAACCGGGAATACAATCTCCGGTCACCCGAGTGGAATAGGTTAAATTCTTCATCAGAGACTGGAGGGCAGTTGTTAAAAGGGAAAAGAGAGGCCATTTGTGTTCCTAAACTTTTGTACTGATAATATGGTTTTGTGTATGGAAGTAAATAAATAGATGAATATATAGGCCGAAAGGTGGCGTATGGGTAGCGGCGCCATTGATCGGAAGTGGTGTGACGAAGTGGTGTTTTAATCGATAATTAGATTTTTTGACTTATAAGTAGTTTCTTTCTTTTATTAATTAATTGCTGCTTAAATTATGATTTCAGAAAACAAAAAGAAGATTTTGTCTAATTGCCAACTTTTTTTAGACGTATAATAATTACTAATTAACATACACAATTTTATGATAAATAAATAAGATATTAAAGAACGGTTAGAATAATTATTTTCCACTAATAAGCACTATGAAACCAATTATATATAACTTAATCAGTATAATTTCTATAATACAAAAATATGAATTTATGCTTTAAGGAAAAATGGCAGTTAATTTTAACTTATATATTTTTTTTAATGGGAAGTTATTATAGTTAATTATACTTGAGGAATTTATTATAGTTAATTATTATACGCGAGGAATTTGAATTGTAAAGTAAGCACTATTTTGGAAAGGTAAAATAATCATTTACGTAACTAATTAGGTGTAAAAATAAAAAAATGACGAAGCTAATTTATTATATAAAAAATCAAATCACTTTAATTATTTAATTTTAAATGTAAAATGTTTACTGAAACTAGTTTGCTTTTGGCAACCATAGGATGTGGTCCGTGTAAATATTCCTATAATATGATTGTTGCAGTAGTTTTGATCAACTATCCACATGTGGCGTGCCATGTAAAAGGAGGTAGACTTTAATCTACCAACATAGGGGTAGGTGATCAAAACTAATTGTTGCAGTCTTTGTTTTTGAGGACGGAGATCCCCGTGACCAGTTGAATGAAATTTCCCTTCCAAAATAATAGTAGTAATAATAATAATGATGATAATAATAATAATAACAACAATCATATATATATATATATATATCAATAATAAGAGAAGTCATCTGGCGTTGTAATTTCCCGCCACTGGTCTGACATCATAAGAATACTGGTGACATCATTGATGACGTCATTAGTAGATAACAATTAATTTGTTTTATATTTTTTTAAATTTTTTTCTCTATTTTCTATTTTTATTTTATTATCCATTTTTTAAATAATTAAGAATATCTTCTTAGAGAAATTCATAAGAATCTCTTTGGATAATTATGAGTTTGATTGTACTGGATAACAACTAAATTTTTTTTACATTTTTTTATTTTTTCCTTACTTTTTGATTAAATAACTTAAATATTAAAATAACTTTAATGACTTTCTTCCTTAAAAACCAATGGGTGATTTTTTATATAATTAAGAATCGTTTTCTTAAAGAAATTTATAACAATTGAAATTTATTCTGATTAAAAGTTTATATTAATTTTTTATTCTCTATTTTGTGTTCCCTTTAAAGTTTTAATTTGTTACACATGTGGGTGCAATATAATCAGTTGTTGACTTGATTAGATAAATTTTTTTACTTCAGTTTTTCTTAGTGGTACTATTATTATTTTATTTTGAAAATGATATAACACCAAATGATCTATTGTGATTTCCCATATAGTTTACGCGAATATATCATATGGCACCATTAACATACTATATTATATAGTATTATATCGGAACTAATTGTGAGTGTTAAATCAAATGTATATTATTTTTATTGGATTTAATATATGTTTGATTGAGACTAAGTGCATGTTAATATTGAATTTTCTTATTGTTGCTCTCCCCGTGCAACGCATGGGCAAGAATTCTACTAGTAGTAGTACTAATAATAATAATAATAATAATAATGATAATAATAATGATGATAATAATAATAATAATAATAAATGTAAAATACAACTACTTGTAAATTCTTTAGAAATGTTCGCGTCCATTTTTTTAAGTTTTGAGATTATTTCTCTCTTCACCCCCCTAAAATTATCCACTATTCTTCTTTTATATATCTAGATTATGATCCATTTTCACGTTGAAATAAAATGTGGAAGATTCTTTAGTTTTCTTTTATATATCCCGATTTAATATGCTTTGTCATCAACAAATAAGAAACATTAATTGGAGTACGAAATAAATGCTTCATCCATCTCATTCAATTTGTCCACTATACTTTTTATGAAAAGTATTAGAAAAGAAAATTTACCAATTAATTTCCTAAAATAACGATGGATCCAGAATTTTTAATGCCAAGGACAATAATATAAAAGAAGAATAATCGACATGGACTAATGTAAAATTTTTAAAATTTTTTGTATATAAAAGTTCAAAATTTTTTCAGGCTAACATGGGCTGAAGCCAAGTTGGCCCACCCCCAGATTCGTCCATGAAAATATCCTTATTTCTAAAAATTAATTTCACATTTTTATTAAGAGTAAAATGGGGTATTATTTTAAATGAGCATAGAAAATAATACTAAATATAGAAATACGAGAAAGTAAATGAGACAAATTAACAAAGAAATGTGGATAAAGTAGAGTCCCGGTATTTGTTGTCATTATTCAAGCAACCGTTTACAAAATAGGGTAAATATTCACCGTCTTATTCTTCAATTATTTTTTCCGAATTATACAATATACACGTCGGTACGATTGTGAATTTATCTCGACTTTGTAAAAGATTGCATAAATGATTACTTACAAGTAATATTTTCCAAGTAAATTCGATGGAGGGATAGAAGAGTATATTGAGAAAAATAAAATAAAATTTTACTTTTCTAACAAAAATAATTATAATTCCTTAAATTTGTGTGGAAAATGAAAGTGATATTATCATCGTCATCTCTATGGGATGGAAACAGTAGTCTAGTAGGTTTAGGGCATTTTTTAAAAGGGTTTAAGGTATTTTTGAGATTATAACACTTCCCATATCACATAAATTCATGGATGCAATCTTAATATACTAAATTTTATTCTCACTAATTATTAATATATACATATATATATATATATATTAATAAATTACATTTGCAATTTTAACAAATTATTATGCATATATGAGAGAGTTTTCAGTAGGACGGTCTTATATGTCTAGTGTTAGGATCGTCTATTAAACAAATGCCAACTAAACAATTAAAGCCACTTAAACAATAAAATAATAATAACAAAAAAATCAAAAATTAATTATTTCCTTCTCTCTTTCATGAATGAGAACGGCTGCCAAAATGGCGTTATGTCCGCCGTTCAACCCGCCTCAAAAGTCACCGGCACTTGATAGTAACGAAGTCGAACGATATGGGTTAGGGACGTTAAATTATCTTGCGAAATTGAAGAAAAGTTTGTTCATGGAAGAGATTTGAGGTTTTGGTCGGGACCAAGGACGACTAGATCTATTCTCCTCTAAGAATCATGTAGTTTGAGTGGAATGAAAATGTTGATAAGGCACAGAAGAAAAGGAGATCAAAGAATGTAAGCACATGGATGTTGATCTCGAAGCAACAGTGGCTGCATCTACATCAGAATCTTCATCAAGATCTTCTTCAGTAGGGAGGAGTCCAAGGAAATGGGATTTCCTCAAGGAATTTCTGTACAGAAGTGAAAGAAGAAACAGTGGTCACAAATTTTGGGGTTGCTTATCTTTCTCACCAGTGAAAGACAAGAAAATCCCGTGAATTTCTCCAAACACCACCACCAACAACCTGCCATACCGGAGATTTCCAATCGAATTATGAAGAAAGGTGAAAAAAGGGCCTGTCAACAGCGAGAAAAGAAGGGTTCCACAATCTCCGCATGAATTGCATTATGGAAGGAGATTGAGATGGAATTGGCAATGGCGATGAAGATGTAATTGATGGAGATTGAATTGGCAACAGCCAGCAAAACTTCATCAACCGGGAGTTGTTGAGGACGACTAACGAAGCAATTAATAATAATTGATTTTTTTGGTTATTATTTTATTGTTTAAAGAGCTTAGGTGGATTTCGTTGTCTAGTTGGCAATTATTTAATGGACAGTCCTACCACTAGACATATAGGACTGTCTCACTAAAGACTCTCTCTGCATATATTCTCGAATCTTTCTCTTGTAGAGAGTATTAGGGTGTCTTTTTCCGCATGGGATCTGTTGAGTACTTTTCTTTTGATGGTATTTTCCTGTTTTCTTTGAGTGTTTTATTTTTTCTTCTACACATCAATGGAGACAGCTTTTGCGGGACTAAACATTTCAGTAGAGAAGGATGAAGAATTGGTGCTTGAGGCAGCAAGTCAATCCAATACGCATGAGAATGTGGGATTATGCCTTCTTGGAAGGTTTCTAACTGATCGTTCTGTTCACTTAAATGACATGAAGAACAGGATGGCAAGCATTTGGCAACCAAACATAGGGATGATTGTCAAGGAGATTAGAGATCGGATATATCTATTTCAATTCCATCATGAAGTGGATGTGAAGAGGGCGTTTGAGGAGGACTATGGACTTTCGACAATCACTTATTGATTTTGCACCAGCTGAAAGTGGGTGAACTTCCAATACATGTTCTTCTTTTTTCTGTGAATTTTTGGGTCCAAATCTATGACTTACCAGTGGGTTTCATGACAGAGGCCGTTGGGAAACAATTGGCTTTGAAGAGGTGTAACAAGATCAAAAACTGGGGAGAGACTGGTCGGTGGTGGATTTCAAGTATGAGAGATTGAGCATGTTCTGTTTTTTATGTGGTTTGCTTGGCCACTCAGAACGATTCTGCGAGAAGAATTTCACTACTCTACCCGATGCTCTTACTAGAGATTGGGGAGTCTTGTTGTGATCTCCATCGAGAAGGGAGGATCTCTCTGGTGAGAGGTGACAGCAAGAGAGAGAGGACCGACTGCTGATTCTAATTATAGGAAGGAGAAAGGTACACCTGGAAGGGAGGAAAATATTCGGTTAGAATCAATCCATGCTATCAAAGGAAATGGCGCAGAAACTATTCCACCTAATAAGGGCATGAGATTTGATCTTAATTAGATGGGCAATTTGGAGAGTATGAGAAGCCAAAATACTAGCAATCCTCTTGTGAATGTGAGTCGTGGTGAGGTTGTGGATCAAGATGATGGGCTACTAGAAGGGAATGGTGGAAGGAAAAGATGTCGTGGGCTGAATATGAATGCAGGAACGACACAAGTCATGATTGTGGACTCACTTCTAGATAAAGACAATGGGCTAAAAAACTCTTTGAGGGCAGGACCTGGTTTCTAGGCCTATTGGGACCAATGAGATGCTTGTCAGGGCTTTGGCAACCCCCACGCAGTCATAGCTCTTCGCGAGATTGTTAAGTCTAGCCAGCTAGATGTTATTTTTATTTCCAAAACTTTAGTTTATGAGAATAAAATTGAAGCCTTTCATGATAGAATTAATTTTGAAGGAGCTATGTTTGTTGATTGTCATGGCAGTAGTGGTTGCTTAGCTGTACTTTGGAGAAATAAAAATGAGTTTTTTGTTTAATGCTATTCAAATAATCATGTAGACCTCGTTGTATGTGATGTTAAATGGGTTCATTTCACAAATGGTCAACAACCTTTGAGTTAAGAATTGGTTGGGTCACCAAACCTTTTTTCGACCTCTTGGATCCCCAACCTTTCATAAATTAACACGATACGTCCTTTTTGATGAATTCCATTATTATTGCCATTAAGTTTCTAATAAAAATATCATTATACCCTTTAACTTTTTAATTTGAAAAACAAAATATTTAAAAATATTAAAAAACAAAAGGAAAACACCCCACCCCTCCCTCCCCTCTCATGGGCCGCCAGAATGCTGCCATTTTCGACTGCTAAAAGAGGGAGGGGTGAATCCCCCAAATTTGCTATCGGAAATGGCAGCAGCAAATGGGGACCTTTTGACTAGCAACATTTGCTTCTTGAAACGGCAGCATTTTCTCTCTCATTTCTGGCGGCTAAAAAAGGAGGTGAATCCTCCCTCCATTTGTTGTCAGAAATCGCAGCATAATGCTGCCAAATGTGGGGTAGGACTCACTCTCACTTTTTGACCACTGGAAATGGTAGCAATTTTCGGCGGCCCTTGGGATGGGAGGGGAGGGGTGGCATAGGGTAGAGTGGGTTTTTGTGTTTTTTTTTTTTAATTTTTCTATTATTTTTAATAGTTTTCAATCTCTTATTTTTAAAATTAAGCAGTATAACAGTAATTTTATTGGAAAGTTAATGACAATATTGACAGAATCTGTCAAAAAGGATTTATCATTTGAATTTATGAAAGGTTGGGAACCTAGTAGGTTGAAAAAAAGGTTGGAGACCCAGCTGATTCTTAACTCAAAGTTTGGATACAATTTTTAAAATTAACCCATGCTAAAAAGGGAAATTGGTGCCTAGCTGGTTTCTATAGATTCCCTAAATGTAACAAACGTCATGAGTCTTGGAAGCTTCTTCGCCACTTGCATGGACTCTCGATGCTTCCCTGGTGTTGTATAGGAAATAAGAAGAAAGAAAGAGAGCACCCTAAGTATCTTTATTAGGGGTTTCCAAATTGCAGTCAGTTATTGATTGTGATTTAATTGACTTACCTCTCATTCGGCACCAACATACTTGGGAGAAAGGAAGGGGAACTACACATTAGGTCTAAGAGCTCTTCCGATCTGCTTTAGTTTCTGCCTTGTGGTTACAATTGTTTAAGGAAGCTCGTCCATTCAATCTCTTTTCACTAGTATCGGATCATTCTCCTCTCCTACTTACTATAGAAGGGAATGAAATTCAGTTTACAAAGAGAATAATTTTATTCGAGAATTTTTGGATGAAGGAACCTGGTTTCAATGACATTTTACGCAGCTCACTGGAAAAGGCAG
Source organism: Nyctanthes arbor-tristis (assembly GCA_963692815.1). Classification (NCBI taxonomy): domain Eukaryota; kingdom Viridiplantae; phylum Streptophyta; class Magnoliopsida; order Lamiales; family Oleaceae; genus Nyctanthes; species Nyctanthes arbor-tristis. Next base: position 29,988 of record CAVNYN010227271.1, read on the forward strand.
AAAACATAGACCTGCAACAAAAACTTGAATATTGTTTGAGGGAGTTGAACAATTGGAGATGTAGACGGAAAAAAGAATTTGAGAACCGAACCACAAAATTGACTAGCGATCTGGAACATCTCCAATGAAGGTCTGACAGTGTTGCAGCCGAGGAGTTTAGAATCAAGAAATCTGAGCTGGGGAAAGTTATGTTACAAGAAAAGGGATATTGGAAACGAAGTGCTAAAGTGTTTTGGCTGCAAGTAGGGATGCAAATATTAAGTTTTTTCATGTAAGGCATCTGAGAGGAAAAGAAGAAACCATATTAATCAGATAAAGATAAGAAAGCAATGGTTTAAGAGAGTGAGAAGGATATACAATGGGTAGCCAAGGAGTATTTTGAAGAGCTGCTTGATGAAACAACTAGCCGTCAAGATGATATTATTCAGTCTATTGACACGTGAGTGAGGGATAAAGATAATTAGCTTCTACTAATGCCTTTTACTCAAAAAGAATTCAAGGGGGCGATTCACCAAATGCACCCCGATAAATCTCCGTGACCAGATGGTATTAACACAGCCTATTTCCAAAAAGCCTCGTTTTTCCTTGGAGATAAAAAATGTTCTACTTGGCTAGGAAGTAAGTTTTTTACACCTTCTTTGATAATACCAATATTGTATTAATCCCCAAATGTGATAATCTTGGTTTTTCGAAGGATTTTAGACCAATTTCTCATTGTAATGTCTTGTACTACATCTTGGCCAAGGTTTTAGCTAACAGGTTGAAGAAGATCTTGGCAGGGATTATCTCCAATTTCCAATCAGTGTTTATACCAGGCCATGCCATTACTGACAGCATTTTAGTGGCATTTGAAATATTAAACTATATTAAAAGAAAGAAGAAGGATTGTAGAGAAGAAGTGACTATGAAGGTGGACATCATTAAGGCATAGGATCGTGTTAGTAGGGATTTCTTGAACAAGATCATGTTGAAGATGGGTTTCTTTCCAGAGTGGACACAACTCATCATGCTATGTGTATCTTCAGTTCAATATTCTGTCATTGTTAATGGCAGTGAGGTTGGTCCTATTAAGTGTCGTAGAGGGCTTAGACCCCTTGTCCCTGTATCTATTCATCCTTTGCATAGAAGGATTATTAGCTTTGTTGTAGCAAGCAAAAGTAAATGGTGAACTACATGGCTATCGGCTTGCTCATAATGCTCCTAGTGTCACTCACATGTTGTTCGCCGATGACAGCTTTCTACTCTTTTGAGCCAATGAGTGGGAATCGGAGGTGGTGAAGCACATCCTTAATAGATATGAAAAAGCTTTCGGCCAAGCCATCAACTATGGAAAATCGGGTTTCTTTGTGAGCTTGAATGTCAATGTAGCGCTAAAAGAGAGGATTTCTTCATTTTTGGAGTTGAAGCTAGCCTCAATACAGGTAAGTACTCAGACTTCCATCTTTGGTTGGGAGGAAAAAGAAGTAGGTATTTAGCTTTGCTTGAGATAGAATATGGAAGAAAATGTAGAGTTGGAGCGGTAAGTTATTGTAAAAAATGGGTCAGACAATATTGATTAAATCAGTTGCACAAGCTATGCCTTCTTACTGTATGTCTATTTTCCTTCTCCCCAGTTACTATGTAAGGAGCTCCAATGTTTGATGAATTCTTGGTATGGGATTTAGATACATATGTGAATAGAGAGGCCACCTATTGAGAGATCTCGTACAGGACATACAAGGACTTAGCTAGCGATAAGACCCTGCAACTCTACATGAAGGATTCAATGCACGCGCACCAAACCCACCTCCCAATGCAGACAATACCAACTGGGTCGATGAATAGTTTCGCCAATGCAGGCCACCTTCTTTTGATGGTATGGCTAGCACACTAGCTGTAGAAGGATTATGAGGGGAATTTGAACAACTCTTTAGGTATGCTGCTCACTTGGTTGACACTGATGAAAAGAAAGCAAGAAGATTTTAAATGGATTTATGACCTGAGATAGGAGGGATAATGGCTGCCCACAAATTCATCACATACGAGGAATTCTTAGAGCGAGCACATGCCATATCCTCCCGTTTAAATTTGAAGCAAGCTACCTAAGGGGTGGTTGAGGTATCAAGAAAGGAAAACTAGGATAATGCGAGTAAGAGGAAATGGCATAATCAATATTAGAATAAAAACAAGAATCAAGCCCCGAACAAACAGCTAAATACATGGTTAGGTGGTTGTCAGAATACTTTCAACTTGACTTAGTGCGTGGAAAATATCATAAGGGAGAATGCCTCTGGGGTAAGGGAGTCTATTACAAATATGGACAGACCAGCCATTTCGCAGCCAACTGTCATGCAATGCCTACTCAGAATCAAGGATAGACTAAGAATCCAGCACAGACTACGAATGAGGAACAGAATAATAAGGAAAGGCGAGGGTTTATTTATTGACCCATTAGGAAATAGTCAATGATTCTGACGTAATAGCAGGTATACTATCTCTCTTTGGTATTCTTGTTTACGTCTTAATTGATTATGGTTCTACACATTCATTTATATCTGCTGCATGTCTAGCTAGACTAAACTTGGTAGGATAGAAAACTGGTAGTATACTAGAAGTTAGTATGCCATCAAGAGGAATCATTGGAACTGATAAGATAGCTAGGGATGTATAATTATATGTGATTTATTTTACTTGGCTGATGTATGTTTTCGCTATCTCTCTATCTGTATTTAACCTGCGTATTGATTAAACTGTGTTAGTTACAAAATTGTAGTTCGTAAGGAACAAAGAAATTTTTTTGTGTGTTTAGTTGTTTCTGTGTTTAGTAAAAAAGGGGACAAATTATATATGTTTGTTATATTTTGTTTCTGGAAAAAAATATTGTGTTTTGTGCACATGTGAGAAAGCAACTCATGATCCTTAAGGACATGATTTAACTGGAGTTTAGCTTTACTGGAATTAAGATCTTGGGCAATGCGAGGAAAAAAAAGATCTTAAAAAAAAGAAAAATGAAAATTTTGGTTTGTGCTTTTAGCCTAGAGAGATTTATAACACGATTGAATTAGTGAGCTCACACCTTCTATTTTTTTGTTTCGCCTGAAATTGGTTATGACTGGATTAGGTTGACAAATTTAACCTGGTGAGATTTTTGAGTCTTTGACTGACACATCTTTATCAGTCTCACTATCTTTGTTCATGTGTGATAGATCGGAAGATAAGTTTGTATTTCTAGAACTTGCTCTATTTCTCTTTGAGGCTGTTTTGTTACATGCATTACAAAAATGATTAAGGCACTTGATTAACTACTTCAGCCAAAAAGCGTACTTTATCAACTAATCTTTTGCATAACCCCTTTGAGCCTGATAGCCTATTTTTCTTTCTTTATACACTCAATACTAGTCTTGAGCCAGAAATAATGTATATCCTTACCTTGCCAATGGACTAATGGAGCTGTGATTGCTTTTATTGTTTGGGGATGGAAAAGAAATAAGTGTGGGGGGAGGAGTAGAATGTTATTGATGAGGTGATGAGTTCAATTTGACTATGCATAGGCTGGTGTGGTCTGATTATGTGAAAAGAAAAAGAAAGAATTGATGAATAAAAAGAAAAAAGGAAAAACGATGAAAGAGTGTATGAAGAGGAAAAATGGATGAGCGCCAGAATGGAAAAAAAGATTGGTTTGCAAAAGGAGTTGAAAAAAAAAAGAAGTGACAACAAAATTTTGTCAATAGGAAAATTATAGAAAAAAGGGGGAAAAAATAAATGAAATAAAAGGATGATTTCTCTTTTGTGAAATGGAGGCATGCTTTGCTTTTGAAGGATGGGGGTGTTCTTAATGTGTAGTTGATGCTAGAAGTTTTAAAAGAATGAAGGGAATAGTGGTCTCACTTGGGATATGTTCTTGAATATAATAAATTTTTGTGTCCTACTAGTTTCAACGGTTTATTAGCCTCACTTCCCAAATTTTCCCACCTTAACCCTTAGCCCTATTACAATCTTTAAAAGACCTTATGATTTGTGTTATGCGTGTGTACCTGAGTAGTGTAGAATGAGAAATTTTGCAAGCCTATAGTAGAACTCTCTCGTGGATAGAATTTTGAACGTAAACACTTAACCTTTAAATACTTGAACAAATAGTGAACTTATCTATGATGGTCGGCCTGTCCGAGTTATGCCATTCAGGTAAAAGCTTTGTACACGATTCTGACTATTGCTTAGGGTACTTGTTCATGACATTTTATGAGTTTTGAAGGGTTAACGGTACTTGGGAGAAAAAAAAGAGTGAAATTCCTTAAACTCTTGCATTGCTTGGGAGACTTTTTATTAGGCAAGCTTACTGCGGACTGATTAAAAGATGGGATATTGTTAGTTGTTGTCTCATATGCAATAAAATTTGAAGTATTGTGTCATTGTTCTTGTGCTTTTGTTTTGTTTGTTGTTCGGGGACGAACAATGGTCTAAGTTAGGAGGAGTTTGATGGTATTTGTTTTTGAGGTTTAAATCCTCTATATATGTTGTTAATTATATGATATTGGGTTAAAAATTTTGTATTTACATTTACTTTGGTGAATTTACAGGTTAAAATCCAAGAAGAAGTCAATTTGGGTGAATTCGGATCAATTTACCCAACGTACAAAGTCTAGGGGTCAAAACGAATGAGATTGAAAGTTGAAGGACAAAGTTGCAGCGGCTGGATGGCATGCGAGCCATGCGGCCACATACGTGACCAGATTACAGATTGGGGAATCATGTGGCCTGTATATGACTGCTATGTGGCCACTGTGTGGCCTCATGTGGGCATTGTGCGACCGCATGCGTGGCAACATGCGTAATAGAATACAAGGCCAGAAGACCCATGCAGGCACGTAGATCATCACTCATGTGGCCGCGTGGGGCGATTTTCGTGAAATTTGAAGATTTTCCTATTTTAACTAAAATTCTTTCTATGGGAAACTTGGTGCACAAATTTTACTTCTTTTCTTAGGCTTTCTTGGACCTTATATAAAGAGGCCAAGCCTAGTAGAAAAAGAGGAGGGACATAATACACAGTACACCATAGAAAAAGGAGACATAATACAGAAAACACCATAGAAAAGGGGGAGAAAAACACATGACCTTTGGAGGTTTGGGAATTAAGTTCGAGATTCAAGAATGAGAAGTCTGGTGCAAGAGTTCTTCATCTTATTCAAGATCTGATTACCCGGATTGTGTGCTATATTTTATTTGTGTTTTTCATGATTTGTAATTGATTTTAAGTTAGGACGAACGATGTAACCTAGTTGAGACCATAGTCATATTTTTCATGCTGAATTTATGCAATTAATTCTTATTGGTATATTGTTTTGTCTTCATCTATGTGGCCAATGGATGAATGAGTATATAGACTTTTGTTGAACTTGAAAGAGGAATATTTAAGTTAGCTTATGCAGTAGGAATCACTAATTTAGACAAGATAAAGAGATTTGCTTGTGGTTAGTGTGATCACCATGGGGTGAACTTTGGGGAGGCCTACATGAATTTCTTGTTGATTAATGCATTAAAGAGGGTTGTTAACACGCTCAATTAGATATATGTGAGGGGGCCTAATTAAATAGGATTGACTAGCTTCGAGAGGAGTAGTTGGTTAATTTCGTGAAATTCGATCGGTAACATGGATTAGTTGTCGCTAGACTAGTGGTCCAACTATGGTGAAATCGTAAGTCCTAACACATATCCATCATTTATTTCTCTCTAAATCTTAGTGTTATATATTTTTTATTTTCTTAATTTTATTTACTTGTTTATTTATTCTATTTTCTCAAATATAAAAGATTTGATCATTCAAATAAAGTTAGAACTAATAATTTCGGTACTCAATCCGATCCTTGTGGGAATGATAACTCGGACTCATTGTCCACTGTATTATTTGTTCGACCCGTACACTTGCGGATTTCAACACACATTTTACATGAACAATGTACCTATAAACTTCTTGGAATTAACAATTAAAGTAGACTTGAACATAATTAGAATGAAGGACTTTGATATTATTTTGGATATGGACTAGTTAAGTAGTAATCGGCCTACTATTTTGTGCCATGGGGAAAAAGTAGTATTCGAAAGAGCTAAGAAAGAGGAACTTAGATTCTATAGGTCGAAAATTAAGGCTTTTCCCTGCCTTATTTCAGCATTGCAAGTAGAGAAACTCTTGGCAAAAGAGAATTTCCAATGGTATTTGGTTAGCCTCCAAGGCGAATCACCAAGGGGTATTGCACTAGATCATGTACCAATTGTTTGTGAATTGGTCTATGTGTTCAGAGATGACCTACAGAGCATTCCGCCTAACAGACAAGTAGAGTTTTTATAAATCGACTTAGTACCTGGAGCTGAACCTGTGTCCAAAGCTCCGTACAGAATGGTGCCAAGGGAGTTACAAGAATTGACTACAATTAGAGAAGGTGTTAGAGAAAGGCTGAATTAGACCAAGTGTGTCTCAATGGGGAGCGCAAATGTCATTTGTTAAAAAGAACGATGGTAGTATGAGAATGTGTATCGACTACCGAGAACTGAATAAATTGACTATCAAGAATAAATACCCCTTTGCAAGGATCGAAGATTTATTCGATCATTAAAGAGGGGCAGCTGTGTTCTCTACGATTGACTTGCGACCAGGATTCCATTAGTTGAAGATCAAACCCACTGATATTTCAAGGATGGTGTTTAGAACTAGATAAGAGCATTGCGAATTTATAGTGATGTTGTTCGGCCTCACTAATGCCCCAGCCTTATTCATAGACTTGATGAACCATGTGTTCCATGAATATCTAGATAAGTTTGTTATCGTCTTCGTTGATGACATTCTGATTTATTCGAAGGATACCAGAAACAATGAGGAACACTTAAGAATTGTGTTGAAAATACTATGAGCAGAAAGGTTATACGCCAAATTCAAGAAATGTGAATTTTGGCTAGAAAGGGTTGGATTTTTAGATACTATGACCACGAAAGGCATTGAAGTTGATTCTTCAAAGGTTGAGACCGTCACACATTGGCCTATACCCACCAATATTGGAGACATAAGAAGCTTTTTGGGTTTAGCCAGGTATTACCGATGCTTTAACGAAGGTTTCTCTAAGATAGTTGGCCCAATGATTCAGCTGACTCACAAGAGTGTTAAGTTTCAATAGACTGAAAGGTGTGCAATCAGAGTTTTCAGGAACTAAAGAAGCGGTTGGTTATGGCATCTGTATTAGCTATACTTGATTGGTCAGGCGGATTAGTCGTCTATAGCGATGCATCTAAACCGGGATTGGGCTGTGTACTCATGTAGAAAGGAAAGGTTATAGCCTACGCGTCAAGACAATTGAAGCAGCACAAACAAAATTATTCCACCACAAGATATGACGTTACTACTTATACAGAAGCAGATGCAAAATTTACACTGACCACAAGAGTCTCAAATACGTCTTCACACAAAGAGTTAAATATGAGACAACAAAGGCAGTTGGAACTAGTAAAAGACTATGACTGCACCATACTTTATCACCTAAGTAAAGCCAACACAGTTGCAGATACATTGAGCAGAAAGAATGTTTGTCAGATGGCAGCAGTAAGAACGGTGTATGAGCAATTGATACGTGATTTTGAGAATCTACAGATTGAGGTGATAACCTCATCTATTCACAAACCCAGTAGATTATAAAGTTTGACAATTATGCCTGACTTGAGAGATCAAATTGTGATGGTTCAATAAGATAACAAATTTTTGGAAAAAAATGAGGTCTGGAGTTGAGACAGCAAGTAGAATCTGATTTGAAATTATAGTAGATAGAGCACTAGTGTTTAGCATGCGCCTTTGTGTGCCGAAAAATGAATAGATTAGGAAGGAGATTTTGGCTGAGGCTCATTCTACCCCTTAAGCGGCGCATCCTGAGGGCACAATGGAAGGAAGTGTCGCTAAGTTTGTGGTGAGGTGCATGGTGTGTCAACACGTTAAGACTGAGCACCAGAGGTCATTAGGACTATTGAACCCATTGGAGATACCAGAATGGAAGTAAGAGAAGATCTCTATAGATTTCATGCTGGGGCTTCCAAGATCAAATAGAGGTTATGATGCCATTTGGGTAGTAGGTTATGATGCCATTTGGCTAAGAAGAGCACGTATCTTGGACTTGGGTGGCAGTTGGGAAAAACGATTACCATTTGTGGAATTCACATACAATAATAGCTACAAATCCACTATAGGGATGGCTCTATATGCAACTTTGTATGGTCGGAAGTGTTGTTCACCCCAGTACTAGAATGAAGTGGGCAAACAAAAATTATTGGGGCCGAAAATGATTAGGAAGACATTAGTTAAAGTAAAAAAGATCAAATTCAGGATTAAAACTGCTCAAGACATACAAAAGAACTATACCGATAAAAGGAGAAAGTGTGATAGTCTCTATCCTACATCACTTGGGTAGAGAAAATGAGACTAGCTTATAAGTTAAGAGACTCATTCCAACTGACATTAGCCTTTTTGGGCGAGAACTCAAGAACTAAACCGCGCGAACTAGGCCCAAAGCGGACAATATCCAGCCAAAATGGAGCGGGTCGTTACAGAAAAGATCTAGAGTTTCAAGTTTTGGAAAAAAACATTTCTCAAAATGGCTCCAATGAAAGGAGTATTGCAATTTGGTAAGAAGGGAAAATTGAGACCTAGATATATCGGACACTTTGAGATTCTAGAACGAATTGGAATGTAGCCTATCGGCTAGCCTTCCCGCCAGAGTTATTAGATGTGCACGATGTGTTTCACATCTCATTTTTAAAGAAATACCTTCATGATCCGAGTAATGTGGTGAGTGTAGAGTCAATTAGCGTTCAAAAAGGATCTATCATATGAAGAGGTGCACGTATGCATTTTGGATAGAAAAACCCATGCCCTTGGAAATCAAGAAGTTGCCTTGGTCAAATTTCAGTGGGGTAGGCACGATAGAGATGATGCTGCCTAGGAGAAAGTAGAAGATATTTTAGCAAACTGCCCAGATCTTAAAGATCAAGTAAGTCTAATTTCGAGACAATTTTTTTTTAGCGGGTAAGATTGTAGCGACAGGAAAATTTTAGAATAAAATTTTATTTTATTTAAAAAAACGTATCGCTACGGCTTGCCTAAGTTATCGACTTATGTAGTTACTCCATCTGTCCCAAAAAGATAGTCCACTATTCCATTCTTATCCGTTCTAAAAGATAGTCTACTTATTATATTGAACATGTATTTAATATTTCATCTCCATATGTGCTCCTAATTAATTATTGTTATTCAACTACCTATGTATTGAAAATAATTCAAACAATTAATGACACAAGCGTATATATACGAAAAAATAAGGTAAAATTAAATATTCTAACTAAATTGCCTACTAATTCTTAATCCCCTATCAGACTATCTTTGTGAGATGGAGGGAGCATTATTTAATTCTAGTCGCATTCGTCTAGTCATGAAAAATTGGAATAAATTAAGGATCAATTAAATTAAACTTAACTCAATTATTACTCATCCTAGGTGAGCCCAAATTAATATGGCAAATCCATTGTGACTATATGCTGCTTATTTCACTTAACCAATTCCTAGTCAAATAAAGTTCTCGACCCAAACATACATTCTTGCAACTCAAGAAAAAAATCCCAAAAAAATAATAGAATCAAGAAAATAATTTTTTTTCCATTTCTCAATTTAATTTTCTTTATATATCGTTCTACCCTATACTACCATAAATAATAAGGCCTATACATATTCATCTTGTTACCCAAAAAAAAATAAAAAATCGCATCCACTCAAGACTCTGAAAGACGCAGCTGAAGCACCCTATTGTCTGGTAAAAGATTTTCCTTTCATTACCAATTACCACCATTGTTTTATATATATATTTTTATTTTAACATATGCAAATTATTTAACTCCAAAAGATAATGCAATGATTAATTTATATTACTTCGCGTAGATCAATGCATGTGCTCCCAAGGGTGGAGGGAAATGGGGTATGGGGAGCGATAACTGCCATGGCGGTCACCTCTAGGGCGGGCACGGTTTAGGTTGGGCTCAAATCCGACCTGAACCGATCAAAACCGAACTTATCGGGTCAAAGCCGGACCTAACCCAAAAAAATCGGGTCGTCAACCCGACCCCACCCAACCCGAAATTTCAAGTCAGGTCGGTCCGGTTTGAAGATCGGGATGCGCGTATTTTTACCCTTTTTTTGGGGATTTTTTCCAATACCTTTTTCTAGTTAGATCACCCTCTTCTTTACCAAATAGTCAATAGATCCTAGCCCATCTTTTAAGTTTATTAATGAAAAGTTTTTGCTAATTAGCCAAAAAAAGGCCAAACTTTATTAAATATCATAGGAAAAAATAGCATGCGATTCATGCATTAATTTTTTCCCAACTTTTTTATAACAATTCAACAAATATTTTTGCTAAAAATTATATATATAATTAAAACGTATACACATTCAACCTACAAGTAATAAAATACAAACTATAACAATATTTCACCATATAAATACACATACAACCTACGAACAATAAAAGCCGAACATGCAACCTACAAATAATAAAAGCCGAACTATAACAAGATATCACCATATAAGCACACATGCAACCTACTACAAATAATAAAAGACGAACTTATATACAATCACTCATTTTACAAACTTTTGATATAAAAATAGTACATTCAACCAAATTAAAAAAAAAAAACTTCAAGTGAATACATTTGCCCGATTGTCAACATGCAAAGGCCGCAAGTAAATAAATTTGCCTGATTGTCTACATGCAACTTGCAGAGCATACTTAATTTACATTCCTACGCAAAAAAAGGGGGGGAAGTTAAAATACTTAAAGATAAAAGTGAGTAGTTAATAAAACATAAAAAGGCATTAAGCAAAATATTATGTGCAATGAGTAGAATCTTTACCTTAAAAGATTAAAACATGACAAACCATTTTGCATTGACACTTTCATTTGATTTGTTTGTCTCTGAAAGAGCTATAGAAAATATTGATAGAATGAACATTAAGTTAGATAACAATATAAAATATAAGAAATGCACAAAATACATACATTACCTTTGTCCAATTTATTGTAGTACTCTACATCTTCCAAGTAAAATATATCTGTAACCGGGGAAGCATTGAGCAATTTCCACGTTGATATCATCATGCAAATCCATTCCAAGAGACAATTAAAATCTGCATAATTGAGAAAAAGAATTAGCATAAATTCTTTAAATTAAGCACACTAGAGACGTAAAGTAATAATTTTAAACTATTAAGATGTAATTAGTCATGCAAGAAATGACAGAAATTTACTTATGATGAAATTGCCTAGAATTAGTCATGTTAAGTGCCTAGAATTTCCTCACGGTTTTACTCCTGTACCTCAGACCTAATATTCATGACATTTATCTTTTTCCCTGTTTTCTGACCCATATTTGATTTCTTGAAGGGCTTGGATTTTGTTATAGCTGAGGCAAGAAGATATGGAATTAAACTTGTATTAAGCTCGGTTAATAACTATGAAAACCTTAGGGGAAAGAAACAGTATTTTAACTGGGCTAGAGATGCAAGGCAGTATGTTTCTTCTGATGATGATTTCTTCACTAATTATGTGGTTGAGCTCTATTACAAGAACCATGTCAGGGTAAGACTAACAAAAACACACTTAAAAAATCTAAACAACATCAATAAATCAGTAATTATATCTGGGATTTATGTCCTTTTTCTGCAGACAGTTCTTAACAGATTCAACACATTTACTGGAATACATTACAAGAATGACCCAAAAATTATAGCCTGGGAGCTGATCAATAAGCCCACATCATTTATTATGTAATTCTTGGATAGCACTCACTAGGCCTTCTCTGCTTGGATCCCTATATATAAATTGAGGTAGAGTATTGATAAACTATCAATCTCACTATCAACACCCCGAAGGAAGATATATATATATATATATATATATCTTCCTTCGGGGTGTTGAGAGAGGACTTCCGATCTCAAGGTTCTTGGAAGAATGGAGGAGAAGAATGCTACGATGAAGAATAGAAAAGTCAAGGAATTCACTTTGTAGAGTGCAAAAGGAGTTTTAGCTCCAGTAAGGCGTTGGGAGGTCACACGAGCAGCACCCATGTTGAAGCTTCTAAGAGATCAAAATCAAACCTAAAAATGATAATGTTACATTTAATGGATAATGTAACACATTGTTCTGTGACAGGCCTGGATAATGGAAATGGCGTCTCATATGAAGTCTACAGACAGATCACATCTACTGGTAATTGGCTTAGAAGGATTCTATAGACCATCATCCCCTCAGAGGATGAACCTTAATCCTAGTTTTAACATAGGAACTGATTTCATTGCCAATAATCAGTAAAGAAACCAGCACAAATTCACAATCAATAGATTCTTTGATCTAGGTCATTACGAGTAATTTACTAAAGTACGTAAGTTTCGAATATAGCAAAGTCTCAAAACCATTCAAATACTCAATAATTATTTGGAACCTTAAAAATACATATGTTAGCTATTTGGTAAAGGACATACATATGGAATTATCACCACAAGCTATATAGAGAAACACTATAGATGCTGCAAACAAGATATTAATGTCAAAACTAGTGCAAACAGGTGTAAGTATATCATTTTGTTTTCCTTTGAAAGACTGTATGAAGAGAATAACAACGATATTTTCCTTGCCGTTTAATTTACTGATCTGTAAAATTGCAAAATCTTTGCTGCACGAATAATACAACCAAAAAAACTCACAATTGCTAACGAAAACAGAAAAGTAAGTGAGCTTAATCTATTAACCGAGAGTTTAAATGGCAGAAAGTTGTTTTGTTAGAATAATACAGATAAAACAAGACAATGTTTCCTTTAATTGTCCATGTATCACCCTTAAAAATGTTAGATTTTTCATTTAAAGGAAACCTTTAGAAAAGAACCTTTTTTAGGGCACAAATCTACTTTCTGAAAGGGGATTTAGTCTTTGTTCTTTCACTCTTTCACTTTGGAACTGGGTTAATTATTTGGTTTCTTTCCCTTTTTGATTTCTTGATGCTTTAAAGAGAATTCCAGGGAGATGGTGAAGTTGGATTCTGATAAGAGTTTTAAGGGGATGGAAGGCAGTAAATTTGAGCTTTGAGAAAGATTGTACATATGGATTTTCTTATGCAAGATGGCTTTTAATAAATGAAATTTTTAGTTTAAAGACCATATAAAAATAATAGTATGGAAAAGAAAAGAAAAGATGTGCCTCCATGACATGAATTTGATTAATACTTGTCACACTTACATAGCACCCTGAGAGGAGAACAAAAGTATGCAGAAAAATGAGATCTCTCAGAAAGCTATTGTTTGGGACATATAGGAGCAGGCCAAAAGCATAATTCATTCAATAATATTAAAAAATAATATCTATAAAGTGTAACTATCTAAAAATTAAATGGTAAAATGTGCAACCTTCCCATTGAAACTATTGAGATTTAGCAACCAGACTTCAATTTCTAAACGACTAACTCGAAGGATTATGTACAGAAGGGAAATACATCAATTTGCCAAAATCTAGTGAATTTTTAAGGTTCAACAAACACATAATATGCCACAAAACAACACAAAACTGTCATCAATACTGTAAAAAGACGTTGTTCAGGACTTAAAAAGAACAAAAAGGATCATACCCAATTTTGAAGGAGGGGTTCCAATTTAAGCACAAATTCTTGTAGAGCCTGACCATTATGAAACTCCTCAAACTCACTGCAATTAAAAAGGTAACCAAAGGAATATGAGCCAAAGAGAAACCAAGAATTCAACAATCTAAAACAACTAAAAACACATCAAGTTCTAATCCACCCACATTGCAAGAAAAAGCTGGCGTTTAGATTCAAGAGTCAGAAGCTGAGAACCTTCCTCACCCTCCTCACTGTGTGGTCGTTTCAGTAATTAGTATTTTTTTATCAAAAAAGAGCAAATGAAAAAGGTGTATATTGACAAGAGAGATTAAGACAGAGAGAGCAAGCGATTACTAGGGGCGGGTGACAGTGGCGGTGTTTGAGAAGTTACAACTCCCTGGAATTTGTTCACTGCTCTGGTGATAGCTATTCACAGCTCCCCAGAACTTGTTCGTTGATCTGGATTTGAGTTTCGGTGGAGGAAGTGGAAGTGTGGAAGAGAACAAATGCAGCAATTCGTTATTCGTGTGTCTGTCTGTGGGTTAACTAGGATTCAATCGGGTTGGGGGGTTGGAACTGAGAAACGCGACAGCTAATTCCACAATCAGACCCGACCCGACCCGATTCCTTATTTCAAATTGATCCAACCCAGCCCGTTTGGGTAGGGTTGACCCGACCCGATTCCTTATTTCAAATTGATCCAACCCAGCCCGTTTGGGTAGGGTTGTGGGTGGGGTCGGTCCTACCTTAATTGCCCACTCCTGGTCCTCCCTGCAAAAGAGGGTATGATTCCTTTTTTTTTTTTTTCTTTCATCTTCCTCGCTCTTTATTTCTTGTACTTTGTTTCTTAAGTGTGTGTTTCTCTTCCATTCTTAGCACACGCTTGAAGGCTGAAGCTGTGTTTTTCCCTTTTTTTTAACTTTTAATTTTTTTCAAAATCCAAACGGTTATGTTATTACTTATTAGAAGCTGTGGGCAATGGATTTAATTTTTTATTCCAAATTTACATGATTCATGGTTGGATGATTATTTGTGTTCTTTGTGATTTACTATTTGCCCTAATTTTGTAACTTCTAAGAAATATAGTTACTACTTAGTACTTCATGTGGTTGTGGCGCTTCCTTGCTCACGGATTGTAGAAAATAGAAATGAAATATTGGAGCTAAATGTTAAAACTAAAACACAATAAATCAAATTATTTGTTGGAAAGATAGGTTGTTGAATTGAATTTGAACTTTTACTGATATATATTTTGCGCTTGTGTTTTGTATAATTGTATTGTATGTAGTGCACAATATAAAATTATTTTGAGGAGCAAATATTGATGTATAAAATTATTTGCATCGAAATTTAGCGTTCACTTTGTTTGAGAAAGAAAACGATATATGTTAATATGACTTTATTATTTTGCCCCCGCAAGATTTAATTCTTGGCTTCACTACTGTGTGCTCCCGTATTGCGTACAAGTTTTATTCATCTGAAAGAATTTTCATGTGTTCTCTGATTTGCAAAATTCATACAATATTTTATCATTGATAGGCCACGACATCCTCTGCAAACCATAAAACCATTTTCATAACTTCACCATGCCACCATAAATAATTCCTCTCATGTATTTGAAAAGCAATCAAAGAGGGAAAATAGTATTAGAGCATGAAGAGGAACCCAAGGCATGTCACCTACTTAAAGTCTAGAATAGAAGGTTGGCCAGAGTGTGACAGGAACCACTGGTTATGTGAAAGAATTTACGACCCCGGCTCTCTTCAACCAGCCATGTTTGCTTCAGTAGTTGTAATGATTGAGCCATACAATGTATTTCAGGTGTTTGTAGTCGAGAATTTCACCCAAACTTGCTGAACAATTTCCACATCTTCACCCGAGATCAAACTCCCTCAGGTCTCACATTACTCTGTATCTCTGCACATTCTTTTGAAGAGGGGTTGGGTTGGAAATAAAGTAAATAAGGAAGATTGGAGGAGTGACTCTGCAATCACATTAAGCTCAAACTCACAAGATAAGGTAGACTCCTATCTTAAAATTATGCTTTTATTAAAGTATGCGCATTTAAAGTTGGTTTGTGTTACGATTGGTATATGTGAAAATGTGATATGAAGATTACGTGCTATATGCATTATTATATCGTACGCGTACGTAAGATCATAGTTGGGAGCTCATATCTATCATACGATGCTTGTTCTCATATTTACTATAAAGACCCGATTAGATTATTTATATGTTACATGCCTATATGTACTTTCCGTGATGTAAGTCAATTATTATGCGCTAGGTCTATTCCGTATTTCTATGAAATAATCACATTTTCTAAAAATTAACATCTCAGGTTTCAGAGTTGGTAGCAGGGTGACACGTGGCCAAGATTGAATTGTTCTTGAATTTATTTAATTTCTTGGATGACGTTTTTTTAAAAAAAGAAAATTTGCATATATAATTGTTAAACTTAAATTTTTAAAATTATGTTAAGTTTCAATTATTTGTAATAGACGTTGATTTAATCTTTTCACATTGAATTTTGAAAGTATTTTCATTAATTGTACAAAAGTTAGAGAATTTAGCGTTCCAAGGATTTAAATTTCGGGGGGCTACAATTACCTTTACAATATAACTGCTCCAATAAGGATAATGATTGCTCGACTAATCTTGATTGATAATTTATTATACCAGATGGTCGTTCAAGTGATAGATGATTGTTCATATGCGATTGTATCATTTCGGTATCAAGTGGTAATTGGGAACACAAAAATTCAATATCACTCACTCACATAGCAGTAGCACGGATTGGTTAACTCGATCTCTAAACATCCACTAGTTTTATTTTCAGTCCTCAAAAAGTGTTTGTGTACAACAATAAGTAGAACAAGTTTCTTCATAAGTTTTAAATTATATGTCATACTGGAAATATTATAAGGAAAAAATATTGTTGACCTTGTAAGTACTAATATAAAGGTAAACTTACAAGAAATAGAATTATAATATAAGATTCGTCATTCTCTCTATCTTTGATGCGATCTGCTTTCAAATCCATTACGACATTGCGAGCATGATCACAAAATTTCCATGAAACTATATTTTTATCTCCTTCGATACTTCTTGAAACCTAGCGTCCCAATCTAGTAACATATATCGATTAGCGTCCTATGCATTTTTTTCTTTTTTATTTCTTTTTCATGTCGAAATGTCTGAGCCGTGGCTAAATTAACTTTCCAGTTTCCTTTAATTCCTGCCTTGGCTCTTGAATATGAGGGGCTACCAGTTTTTGTAGGGATTTTAATTTACGTATGTGAAGGACAATTTTAATACTTCTGTATTTTTATGTACTTAACAAAGGTGACACAGACTTAGTTGGAGCATTTCCAACTTCAAATCATGCTCATCGATGTTAATTTGATGTTCACATATTAATGGATATTCCTTCTTGTTACAAGAGAATTTGAATTTTTGTCAACTATTAACAATATATTTCTATATAAAATTCGCCCACATATTAGGAAACTTCATGCGTTTATACTGAAATTTTTTTTTCTCATATTTCTAATGATGTAATTAGAGTGGGAAAAGAAAGTAGAATTACTTCTTTGCTCTAGAGGAATTCTACATGTTTTCATCTAAGACACTTTTCTGTTTTCAAGCTTGAGCCAACTTCAAATGCTAAAGATAATCTTGATATATTTAGTTACTCGTCTGAAAGGTGATAATGAAAGAAGCTCCAAAATTTAAGTTTGAGACTTCTTTTAGCTATGGTCACGTTTTACCTTGAGAGTCAATGATATGCCTTTAGCTCATTGCTAGATTTCTTAACTTACAGGGTTGCCTATTTTACTAAGGCTGTGATTTTTCTTACATTCTTCTATTTGAAAAGGCAGGTATCAACTGTATTGCCATTGAAAACAATATTAATCTAGATAACTAGACATGTCTGTTGCACCAGCTAAGTCTGGCTATAATGTTATCGACCTAGAACTATCTAGGGCCAAATAAACAGTAAAAAGATAGAACACAATATATGTTGACGTGGAAACCTTTCAGGGAAAAACCACGGGCACCCTTGCCATGGGAGAGAAAAACATCCACTAGATCAAATAGTTAGTACAAGAATTTATTACATCAATATATACAAACAACAACAAAAACAGTAAAATTCAAACTCCCTGTTCTGAATTTCTACGAACCACTTCTCCTAGTCCACGAACAACTGTTCTTGTGTGTGTACTATAACTCTTGCGATCTACTCAACTGTGGACAACCAACTTTTCTCCCCCTCACTCTTATCACCATTGGTTGCTGCCTCAACCTTCAGATCTGTCTGTAATTCATCATCTTCACAGCAATACAACTTCACTACTTATAGGTCTGTACTTGATAAGTATGCAACACAGACTGCTTATCTTCAATTAAGAGATAACCCGTTATCTCTTATTCCATGAGATACAAATCTTGTTTAAGAGATAACCCTTTATCTCTTATCCTAAGAGATAAAGCTTATCTCTTATCTTCTTATGGTAGAAGTCCTGTTTAAGAGGTATCCCTGCAAGACACAATCTCTTAACCCAATAAAACACTAAACAAATAACAATTTGTTAGTCAATAATAAAACAATAAACCACTTAACAAATAATAATTTGTTAGTCAATAATCAATATCTGATGGTCAAATCAAATTAGAAAATATGGCAACAAAATATACCAATAGTCTCCCTCTTTGGTATTTTCTAATTTTGTTCAAAACTAACGACCATCAACCATAATAACATAACCAAGCATTAATGTACGTAATTATCTCAGTAATTGAACCATAAGTACATTATGACAAACATAACCATCAAAATGTCAAAAAGCAATAAAAATTGTCAATGCTTTGTTGATCTCTCCCTTTTTGAGTTAAAAGCGAAAAGTGCCAAAGTTAGACAGATTTCTTCGTCTTCTCTGACTTCTTGACCTTCTTGGCCTTTTTGACGGGTGCTTCTTTTGAAGAACCGGAAGGCAGTGGGTGCTTGGAAGTTGTGCTAGCTATATCCTGGAGCTGAATGGTGTGACCTGGTGGAGCAGTAGCAGTAGCATCGGAAGTCTGAAACTGCTTATAGTATCCCAGTAGAAAGTTTTTAAGGTCCTCATCCTTATAGGAAAATGTTTCTGGGTTCAACAAAACAATTTTCATAAACAAATCACAAAGAGGACTAAATATATCAAGAAAGGGATTGAAAGCATAATGCAAGTTAGTTAGATCCTCCCTGGTATGTGATATGACTAGATGCATAGTCACCAGTCTTTCCAAGTTGAGCCACAGAGGTTTGAACCCACAAAGGTTTGAACCCCTTGCATGTCCTCCTGTTTCTGCTGAACCATATCTGTGAGCTGAGAAATGGATTGAGCTACCTGTTCCAACTTTTCAAAATCCATCTCTATATCTCCTTTAGAGGTAGAGCTCCAAGCAGCATGATTAAAAATACCTTTATAGTTTTCTCTATTGATGACATTGAGTGATTCATGCCATTGGTCACCTATGAGAGACTCTGCAGATCGGAAGAGCGTCGTGTACATCAGCCAGGGAAATGACTGATGGTAAGTTATGGAGAATATAGGGCCTGCAGTAGAACTACTTGGACTAGCTCCAATATCGTAGGTAATGACATCAAAAATGTGTTTTGCCTAGTCAAAACAACCTTTTGTACCCAGCATGTAGAGCAACAGAGCCTTATCTATGTAGTGCCTTTGTGTGTCAATAGATCCACATTTGCATTCAAAATTTTCAGTATGGTTCTGTACCTGACAGTAAGGTGAGATCTCTTGAAACTCTTTTTAGATCTTTCTGGCCAACCAAATCTAGTTAGTTCAACTGCCAGAGTTTCATTGAAGATAGCCATTTCCTCCTCATCCGACACCAGATCCATCCCCAGCCAAGATCTAATGCTAGCAGCACTGGAAATGATCATTCTCCTACTGAGATAAACTTTTGAGGCAAAGAGACTTGTGCCTTATCCGAAATCTTTGGGACACGACGCTCTTCCGATCTATAAAACTCCCAGACAATGGTGTCATTAATCCTACCCTCACACCCAAAAAGTTTGTCTAACTTGAAGTATTGAACAAGTGCAGGTAGTTCCACTATAGCAAAATCAGAAACAATCACTTTTTCCTCATATGAGAATGGTCGTAGAATTATATACTTGTGAAAAAAGACTTTTTCCTCATATGAGAATATTCGTAGAATTATAACTTGTGAAAAAGATCATATGCTTCCTGACCTGAGAAAAAGTAGTCTTTGGTGTGAATGCTTCCCTGCATCATTGTATTGTAGTGGGTACGAAATCTGCTGGTGGAATGTGGCTGGATTGATATGTTGGGTTTTTCTCACCAAGACCTCTAACTTCTTCTACTTAGCTGAAGGTCTGGTATCACCAATCACAATTCCTTTGGTCTGTTTAGCAGGAGGGATCCTGATAGGACTTTTTTTGACAGATGATTCTAGCACTTTTTGCTTGCCTCTTCTGATTTCCTCTCTTTTAGAGATGGTTTCTGGGGTAGTGTGATCAGACTCAGATGTCTCATCTTCAATGTCTGCCTCTTCTTCCAGTTCATATTCAGACCCTGATTTGGGAGGGTCTGCTGCAGTGTCTGCGCTAGATGTATCCTGTGAATCCTAGGAACTGCCATAACTGTCCTGCGTGTCCTAAGAATTGCCAACCGTATCCTTCTTACGCTGATGATCTACTTTCTCTGCACAAGATTGCTTCTATGAACCTCCAGTTCTCCTAGACCTATACGTTGAGGTACCATAAACCAATTTAGTTTTCTGCTCGCGTCTAGCCAAAGACAAATCTGAGCTAGTCTACTTTTCTGTTGGAGAGTTGTTAGAGGGCTAAGATTTCTGGCCTATATTGGTAGCCTGAGAGCCTGCTTTGGGTACTTTGCTTAAGGGTATGTTGTCCTTAGACCCATTAGACTCCTCACTGGCTTATGAAGTTTCGGAACTTGGATACACTTCTGGTGTAGGAGCAGATGTATCTTGAGGTGCATCATCCTTCTTGCTGAATGAGGGGTTAGATGCTACTTCAGGTAGGGATATTTCCTATTCTTGTTCAGCCTCTGGTGGGGAAATTTCCTGTTCTTGATCCGAAAAGATCTCAGCAACTGGCTCGACTCTGCGAGGTTTCGGAGCAACGAGGCCCAACACTTCTTCTCTGTGTGCAAGCTGTTGAATGACCTCATGTGGGATAGATCTAAGTGATGTTGCAGGAATTGCCCTTTGAACTGGATACGCACTGCTAGGACGAGTCTTGGTCTCGCGGTCTGGGTCACCAGAATGTCTGCAGTGGTAGCTGCATCTGGATTTCACTTGGTTGGAGAGTCTCACAGCCTGCGTGTTGACCGTCGAGGGTTCTCTATTTCAATTCTAGCCGTGGATTACTTATTCTCATTCCTTTTTCTGTGTGATTCATCAGAGGAAATTGTTACTTTCTTGGGTGCCATGGAGATGAAACACACTTAGGGTTTTCTGCAAGAGAGGAGATGCAATAGGGAATATAAAGCATGAGAATCCTAGAAGTAAAGAGTTTAAAGTGGGAGTCAAGTCTTTTGTTTTTCAAATTGTGTCAAGTGATAGACTTTAAGGACAAATTAGAGTTCCAATATGACATGTTTTATTCACTTGGGCTTTGACCATAAAGCAAGACATCACAGCCCACACAGCCCACAAAAAAAAAAAAATACAACCATAAAAAATAATGATGGAAAAATAGAAATATCTCTACTGGGGAGGATACTTCCTAATGATTTCACATTGCCCATGTGCTAGCAGCATCCTGCCAAGTAGCCATATCTAGTCTAAGCTAGGTGATTTTTGCCAAGCAATAAGTGGGCCTCCATCATTTCTTTCTGGGAATTTCTGTTTTCTCGAAGTGAGTTAGTTGTGCACAGAGGACCAAACATCATCTGAGGTGATTCTAAAAAAAAAAAAAAAAAGGTTTATGCCTAGCTGTGCCTGACTTTTACTATATAGAGGCACTATCTTCTAGGTTTGGTGGGGGCTACGTATAGTCACATATAGCATAATCATTCATATTTTTCAACCATGTTCCTTTTTTTTCATTTTCCCTGTATATATTTTTTTCTTTATTT
The DNA here is from genome assembly GCA_963692815.1 of Nyctanthes arbor-tristis. NCBI lineage: Eukaryota > Viridiplantae > Streptophyta > Magnoliopsida > Lamiales > Oleaceae > Nyctanthes > Nyctanthes arbor-tristis. The sequence goes on from CAVNYN010227271.1 coordinate 51,791, forward strand.
CATAGAGGTAGTGGGAAAAAATGACCGACAGCCTTTTTCTCTAAGGTCTCTGCCCTAAGCACTTCACCATGTGAGATGGAGAAACATAGATACTGACTATGGGTCAACACCACTAAACTCATCCTTAGGCAACAGTTCCTTCCAGTAATGATGAAAAGCGACTCACCTCTCAATGAGAATGAATCCATGGTAGGTGAACAGACACAGCCCACTTGGCAAGAATTTGCCAAACATGTCCTCTGGGAGCCCATCAGGAAGAGGCCTGAAATAGACAGATCAAAAAAAAAAACTACTAAAACACAAAACACTTACTACTATATCCCTTTTTTTGTTATTTTATTTTATTTTTTTTTTTTGGAATGAATGTAACAAGAAAGAACTACACCGATGGGCTAGTAATGCCAAGCTACTTTCTCAAGTGATCAAACCTAATAGACTCAAGGGCCTTAGTGAACAGGCTTACCAATTGGAACTCAGTTTGAATGTAGTCTAGTGTGATAGTTTCTTTTTCAACCAGTTCTCTAATGAAGTGATGCTTAATATTGTTTGGTTCTGGAGTGTTGGACATGATTTTTTGAGATGTTGATAGCACTAGTGTTGTCACAATATAGGATGATCTTATTTTGCACAACTTGGTAATCTTCTAGCATGTGTTTCATCCACAGTAGTTGAGTGCAACAACTTCCTGCTGCAATGTACTCAACCATAGCAGTGGATAGGGATATACAGTTCCACTTCTTACTCATCCATGCTGCCAGATTATACATATGTAAAAGCATCCTCCAAATGTGTTCTTTCTGTCATCCATGTTGCCAGCCCAGTCTGCATCTGAGTATCCTACTAGGTGCACATTGGTATCTCTGGTATACCAAATTAAATTCCATACTCAGCAGTCCCTTTCACATACTTTAGAATCCTCATTACTGCTTCCAGATGTGACTCCTTGGGCTGTGCTTGATATGGTGCACACACTCCCACACTAAATGATATATCTGGCCTGCTTGCAATGAGATACAACAGACTCCTAACCATGCTCCTATATAGGGTTGGATCAACTGCTTTCCCTGACTTATCTTTTGAGATTTCTGTAGTTGTTGCCATGGAGGTTTTTGCAAGTTTGGCTTTAGTCAACCCAAATTTCTTTACTAGATTCTTTGCATATTTACCTTAGGATATGAATATGCCTGTCTCTACTTGCTTTACCCGCAAACGAAGGATAAAAGTCAGTTTCCCTACAAGAATTATTTCAAATTCAGTTTGCATGAGTTGTATGAACTCCCTGGTTTTTAGATCAGATGTTGATCCAAAAACTATGTCATCAACACAGATTTGAGCAACAAGTATTCCATTCCTTAGATGTTGAACAAATAAAGTTCTGTCTGTTCTACCTCTGGAATAGATATGATGTCAGCCTCTCAGAGATCGGAAGAGGCGTCGTGTAGGGTTGACACTTAGCTTGAACACAACGCCAAGAGACCATGGTCTGTTCATGCAATACATATCCTGCTGGTTCTGCTACAGATGTATTTGAACTTGATACCGACAGATATGTCTGACTATGTATGACATGGCTTCTTTCTCCCCCTCAGTCATGACCCAGTCACTGTATTTTTTATTACCTGGGGAGATAAAGTTTCTGCAATACCAAACTCACAAGCCCCAAGATCAAGTAGCATGAATCAATTAACAGATAATTTTGGAGTTTGGGAGTAAAGAACCAATTCTAGGGGGACAAAGAAAACAACTATCAAGATTCACACACAGAGATCTTATGAATAAAGTCCAAACAAAATCATTGAAATAAAAATTCACAAGAATTTTAATGAGATCCTAAATGCACAGTGCAAATTATCATTTAAAATTACTATAGTTTTTTTTTAATGCATGAACACATTAAAAAAAATGTGGGTCTAATGTATGGTAAAAAATAATCTTATTTTGTGACAGATCTGTGGTGAATGGGGAAAACATTAGAGTGTCACCAAAACTAGCTTTTGGCCTTTCAAATCTTTACAATCATGCTACTCAAGCACAAAATATATTTACTTTTATTTTACAAAACTCAAAACTTATAAATAAATGCGGAACTTTATTCACTAATTTGAGTTAAGGGTACTAACAAGCATATAAAGCTGCTAAGGTTTAGAAAATGAAGTTCAACTGTTAAATAAACATCCTAAAATAGCAGTATGATAGATAATATTGTTATTAATTAAAATCAAGTTCCACTACCGCCGCCTTGCCACCACCGAGCTCCTCAAGTGGTGGCATGTCATCGTCAGATTCGAGTGGTGCCCACTCAGCTAGCAATCGGTCTACAAATGCTATGAAGTTGACATACGGTGGCTCATCAGGCAGAATGACCACCATACCTTGGTAGATCACCCCAGCCATTCCCCGCAACCCCACTGGCAGCGAGTTGATGAGGCGTAAGGCGGTTGTGATTCCGTCCGCCAGGTGGGGGCCCTCCTCATAAGCCCTCGACCATAGACGATATACCTCTCCAATATGCTGAACCACTTACGGTTCCTGGCAACTATAGATAACATGGTAATGATTTAACATACTAAAATCACACATAAGGCAAGGACATAGTAAATATAAACCACATTGCATATAATTCCCCAATATTGTTCTTTCCACATGTCGGGCAAAGAGGCTTAGTCTTTGGTGCTTCTATCTTTCCTTTCTTATCCTCGTATTTACCCTTTCCCTTGTTCTGACCGTCCCATTTCCCTTGCCTATTGTCTCTGCAGGTTTAGCTGTCGGTTTTTCCAACTTCAAGTTGGCATACACGACTCGTGCTTGCTCTATGGCTCGAGCATACATCACAAGTTTATGTCCAGCCAGTATTCCCCCAATTTCTGGGCACAAGCCCCCTTAGAAATCTTCTGGCTTTCTTGGCGTCTGTGTCAACCAAGTGTGTCACATAACGAGACAATTGGATGAACTTCCTTTCATACTCCACTAGAGACATAGCCCCTGCTTGAGGTCGAGAAACTCTGACTCCTTCTCGTCGCGATAAGATTGTGGGAAATATGTTTCCATGAAAGCTCTTTGAACTCCTCCTAAGTCATAGCACGCCTCTGAGCTTCTGTTATGGTTTGGCAGTAGGATTCCCACCAATGTCTCGTGTCCTCTGTCAGCATAAAAACAGCGCAGGAAACCTTTTGAGCGTCTGAGCATTCTATATGCTCAAATATCCGTTCAAGGGCCCTCAGCCATTCCTCTACGGCTGGTGGTCCTGCTCGCCTATTGAATGTGACGAAATTACTCAACTACATGACTCGTATTGTTGGCATGCACTGGTGGATTTGGGGCAGCAGTGGCATTTTGATTTCGGGTAAGTCCCTAAATGGTGGTAACAAGATCTCTCAAAAGAGCATCTCCTATATTGCCCCCAGTTTGGGCCTTGCTAGCACCTGTCTGAGATCTAGCATTAGTATCTTGGGGATTGCGTCGAAGAGGCATCCTAATACCCAAAATAAAAATTAACTTAAAAATTTGCTTGCGAGTATTTGCCTCATATCGTGCATCCATAATTCATAATCCTAATTTAATAACATCAAGAGGATCTGAAAGATAGGTGCTGTTTTGGATGCCAGGAGAAGGTGAGTTCTCCTTTTACGCTCTTCCGATCTAGGCTATACCCCGTATTGTGTCAGCAATGAATACACGGAAGATGTTGAGGAAAGGAACTTGTCACGGGCACTTAGTGAGCGTTGTGAGTACACAACCGTCTAAACTCACAGCGGCTGATATACCGGTGGTACGAGATTTCATTGATGTGTTCCTAGAGGACCTACCTGGTATTCCACCAGATAGGCAGGTAGAATTCACCATTGATTGATACCTGGTGCAGCACCGGTCTCTAAAGCAACCTTACAGAATGGCGCCAAAAGAATTAAATGAGCTGAAAGTGCAGTTGCAGGAACTGTTGGATAAGGGATTTACAGTTGCAGGAACTGTTGGATGAATGGTTTATTTGTCCTATTGTATCACCCTGGGGAGCTCCTGTGCTATTTGTTAAAAAGAAAGACAAGTCAATGAGGATGTGTATTGACTACTGAGAGTTAAACCGCCTCACAATCAAGAAACCATCTGTAACGACCCGTTCCAGTTTGACATGATATTGTTCGCTTCGGGCCTAGCCCGCACGGTTTTGCTCTTAGGCTCTCATCCAAAAGGCCTCATGTCAATTGGAGTGAGTCTCTTTACTTATAAACTGGTTTCCTTTTCTTTACCCAAGTGATGTGAGATTGAGGCTGTCGCAATCACCCATCTAAGGGGGCCCAACGTCCTCATTGGCCACACTTCTGGTTGGGCTCTTCTCTGATACCATCTGTAATGACCTGTTCCACTTTGACATGATATTGTTTGCTTTGGGCCTAGCCCGTACGGTTTTTGTCTTGGGCTTCAACCCAAAAGGCCTCATGTCAGATGGAGTGGGTCTCTTAACTTAAAAACTGGTCTCTTTTTCTCTACCCAAGCGATGTGGGATTGTGGCTGAAAAGAGACAATATAATTGTCCATATCTAGATAGATGGATCTCGTTTGAAATAAGCAAACCCTCTCTTATACCAATTGAAAACAATATTATCTAGATAACTAGACGTTTTTGTTGCACCAGCTAAGTCTGGCTACATTGTTATCGACCTAGAACTGTCTAGCGCCAAATAAACAGTAAAAAGATAGAGCATATGATATGTTGATGGGAAACCCATCAGGGAAAAGAGACAATATAATTGTCCATATCTAGATAGATGGATCTCGTTTGAAATAAGCAAACCCTCTTTGATACCAATTGAAAACAATATTATCTAGATAACTAGACATGTTTGTTACACCAGCTAAGTCTGGCTACATTGTTATTGACCTAGAACTGTCTAGCGCCAAATAAACAATAAAAAGTTACGTTGATGGAAAACCCATTAGGGAAAAACTACAGGCACCTTTGCCATAGGAGAGAAAAATATCCACTAGATCAAATAGTTAGTACATGAATTGATTACATCAATATGTACAAGCAACAACAGAAATAGTAAAATTCAAACTCCATGTTCTGAATTTCTACGAAGCACTTATCCTAGTGCATGAACAGCTGTTCTTGTGTGTGTACTATAACTCCTGCAATCTACTCAATTGTGGACATCTAGCTTTTCTCCCCTTACTCTTATCACCATTGGTTGGCGCATCGACCTTCACAATTGTCTCTGCAATTCATCGTCTTCACAGTAGTACAACTTCACTATTTATAGGTCTCTACCTGATAAGTATGCAAGATAGACTTCTTATCTTTCATTAAGAGATAACCCATTATCTCTTATTCCATGATATGCAAATCCTGTTTAAGAGATAACCATTTATCTCTTATCCTAAGAGATAAACCTTATCTCTTATCTTCTTGTGGTAGAAGTCATATTTAAGAGATATCCCTGCAAGACACAATCTCTTAACCAAATAAAACACTAAACAAATAACAATTTGTTAGTCAATAATAAAACAATAAACCACTTAAGAAGTAATAATTTGTTAGTCAATAATGAAAATCTGATGGTCAAACCAAATTAGAAAATATGCAAACAAAATATTCCAACAACCATAACTACGTTTTTGACTATGTAAAAATCATCGTTCATAAGATAGTTGGAAATTATTAGAATGTTCTAGTCACATATATCATCATTGTCTCTCTAAAGATATTGCCATAGTTGCATAAAGTAGTTATTTAATATTTGTATTAATAGTTCTGTGGGTGTACTACACTTACACGGACTTGATGGCAATTCTGTAAATATGTTTCCCGTCGTGCACAACAAAATTTCCAGAATGTTCTAATTAAGCTGCAAATGTCATCTTCATTTTTGATGCTGCTCTAAACTCCAGCACGGACTTGATATTATCGATATTAAATTTTAAAGTTATTATTTCTGCTGTGGAGTACATTAAATAACTTATGAAAAAGGGATTTCCATGTGAACCAAAGGTTATTGTATTTTTAGATGTCACAGCTCACTTACTAAATAAATATGTTTTGTGGACCCATACCCAACCCAATCATCTCTTGTATAATAATGTATGATACAATGTGCTTTCTATGAATCGGATTAGATGTGGGTGGTTTACAGTGATAATTGAGAACACAAAAATTCAATATCGCTCACCCATATAGCTATAACACAGATTGGTTAATTAATCTCTAAACCTCCACTAGTTTTACCTTTTCTAGTCCCCAAAAAGTGTTTGCAGGATTCATCGAATTCTATGGATTTTGGTTGCATTGTTAGTCCCAAAAAGCCGATTTGACGAGCTCTTCTGATTGGTCCCTTGTGGACAATGGTAAATCTCTAAGCTTTGAAATTGGTGGTTGTGATGCAATCATCCCTACAAAACATAATGATTATACTGCAACCAACCTCTATATGTAATTATTAGGCTGGGACGAGCTGTAAAGCTCATAGATCATTAGCCTGACTTTTTATAGATTTATCGAGTTGCGAACCTAATAGGTGCTTTATTAGATGTTTAATTTCTCCATACTAGTAGTTTATTATGGTTTTTGTTATGTTAAATTATTTATTTATCTTTAGTTTGTTTATTTGTTATAGGACCAAGGAAATAATTAAGAAGAATCAAGTTCGATCGTACTTTGCAAGACTTTTGGAGCTTGGAGGACTAAGATATCTAGTATCAAAACATGAATGGCCAAAAGAAAGGGAAAGAAAAGAAAAGACCGGTGCAGCCACATCGCATCTCATGCGACCGCACTAGTATCGCAACTGAGAGCAGTAGAGGCAGTACGGGCGCACTGTAGAGAATTCTCCAATAGAATAGCTTTTGTGGCTACCGCGCTACCCTTGTACAGCCGCACTGTTACTGACTTTCCTGGCAGAATTTCACATGCCATCGTAGCCTACCCTTGTGTTGTCGCTCCACTCCTTATGTGCGGATTTCTTTATTTTCCTTGTTTCTATAGTATTGTTTTTATAGTAAAACTTCTACATGATTTTTACTCTTTTTCTTAGGGTTTTAGACCTGATATAAGGGGGTCAAATCTTAGGAATAGATACACAACTTCATATTATTCTTTACTTTACAAAAAAGACAAGTTTGAAGGAAGATTTTCCTGAGTGAGCACATCAGGCTAACTTTTCTCTTCCTTCGGCTCAAGGGGATGTTATTGCGAGTTCTTGTAATTAATTAATCAATAACATTGTTTCTTATTCTTTTGTAAAATTGCTTGTATTATTCTATTTTCTATATTTATAGATATTGATTGTTTGATTGCTAGAGTTGGGGTTTCAATCCTTAATCGTTGTTTCTTCTAATTCTCAAGTAGCAACTAATGATTGTTAATCATTAGAGATAACACAACCTAAGTTAAATAGATCGAATTAACTTATTTTCCTCATTCTTCATGCAATTGTTGTTCTAAATCTAGAGAGCTTGTTCTAAGTTGTCTTGACGATTAGGTCTAATTAAAGAGCTTGTTTTAATTAGATACGTATAAGGGAAAATCCGGGTGGCAGAGCTTATTGTTGCCTAGAGTTGATAGTTTTGAAGAAAGTAGGAACAATATTGCTACTGATTACTATCTTTTATGTGAAGTACACAACTGAATCAAGAATTGAAATTAACATTCATGTTTTTATCTTCTTACTTGCACTTTTGCTTTAATTGCTTTTATTCATTTCTTTAGTTTTTAGTTCAATATTTCACAAAACCCCTTCTTACTAGTTGACACGAAATACTTTGAATTATCCAACGTTCTTTGTGGGTTCGACCCTTATTCTCCGCTTCTACAAATTGTTTTAATTCTAGTGGAGTAAGGTATTTATTTTGACGCATTCGACACGAGACCAAAGAAAAAGATGAAAGAGTTTATGGAGGTGAGAAAGGAAAAAAGGTAAAAAAATAAAGAAGAAAAAAAGCAAACGATGGAAGAAAAAAAGAAAGGGAAATTTTGTGCAAATAAAGGAAAAGGGAAAAGTGACAAGAGATGAAAAGAAAAATAGAAAGGAAACTCTTGTGCAAAAAGAAGTTGAAATAAAAGGGTTGTTTCTTTTTGAAACAAAGGCTTAAGTTACTTTTGAAACTTGGGGTGTGTTTTTATGATATAGATGATGCTAGAAGTTTTGAAAGAAGGAAGGGAGTAGTGGTTTCACTTGAAAATTATAAATTTGTGATCCACTAGGTCTAGCTGTCCATTAACCTCACTTCCTAAATTTTTCTCACCTTACTTCTTAGCCCCGTTACAACCGTTAAAAGATCTTTTGATTTGTGCATGCATGTACACTTAAGTGATGGAGAATGAGAAATTTTGCAAGCCTATGATAGAACTCTTCTATTGGATAGAATCTTGAGCGCAAACACTTAACTTTTGAACACTTGAGCTAAGAGTGAACTTGATGTGAGGGCTGGCCTATTCGGTTTATGCTATTCCAGGTAAAAACTGTGTTTCATGCTTTTAATAGTTGCTTAAGGATACTTGTTCATGACATTTTACAAGCTCTGAAGGGTTAATCTTTATTTGTGAAAAAAACAGATAAAGAAAAAAACGGGAAAAGAATTCTCAAAATTCTTACATTGCTTTGGAGACTTTTTTATTAAGCAGATTCCCTTGATTTTCCATAAACTTAATATTAAGTTGTTTACCTTCTGTGTGACCGGGAGAGTCTAATAGTTATGTTTGTATTTTATGTTTTGCTTTTCTGTGTTGTCTGAGGACGAACAACAGTTTAAGTGCTGGGGAATTTGATAGGTGCTTTATTATATTGTTTAATTTCTCCATACTAGTAGTTTATTATGTGTTTTGTTATATTAAAATATTTATTTCTGTTTATTTGTTATAGGACCAAGGAAATAATTAAAAAGAATCAAGTTCAGGCATACTTTGCAAGACTTTTGGACCTTGGGGGAGTAAAACGTCGAGTATCAAAACTTGAATGGCCAAAAGGAAAGGAAACAAAAGAAAAAACCCGGTGCGGCTGCACCGTATCTCATGCAGCAGTACTAGGGCTCACTGCCTATTGGTGCGCCCGCACCGCTGAAGAATTTTCCAATAAAATAGCCTGTGCGGCCGCAGCGCTACCCTTATACAGCTATATAGTTGTAGAATTTCTCGGTAGAATTTCCCATGTGGCCGCCGCGCTACCCTTGTGCAGCCGCACCACCCCTTACGCGCAGATTTCTTTATTTTCCTTGCTTCTATAGTATTCTTTTTATGGTAAAACTTGTCCACGAATTTACTTTTTTCTTAGGGTTTTTAGACCTTATATAAAGGGGTTAAGTCTTAGAAATAGATACAAGACTTCATATTATTCTTTCCTTTACAACAAAGAAAAGTTTGGAGGAAAATTTTCCTGAGTGAGCACATAAGGCTAACTTTTCTCTTCCTTTAATTCAAGAGGATGTTGTTGCCGCTTTTTTTTTTATTGATTAATCAATTCTAGTAACATTATTTCTTACTCTTTTGTGAAATTGCTTGTGTTATTCTGTTTTCTATGTTTATGAATATTGATTGTTTGATATAGTTTAGGCCTACTAGTTGAACAATTGATTTTCTATTGTTAGAGTTGGGTTTCAATCCGTAATCGTTGTTTTTCCTAATTCTCAAGTAGCAACTAATGATTGTTAATCATTAGGGATAACACATCCTAAGTTAAATAGATCGAGCTTGCGAGTTTACTGCTCGGATTAACTTATTTTCCTCATTCTTCAAGAAATCATTGTTCTAAATCTAGAGAGCTTGTTCTAGGTTGTCCTAACGATTAGGTCTAATTAAAGAGCTTGTTTTAATTAGATACGCTTAAGGGAAAATTCGGGTGGCAGAGCTTATTGTTGCCTAGAGCTGATAATTTTGCAAGAAAGTAGGAACAATGTTGCTATTGATTACTATCTTTTATATGAACTGCACAACTGAACCAAGAACTGAAATTAACATTCATATTTTTATCTTCTTACTTGCACTTGTGTTTTAATTGCTTTTATTCTTTTCTTTAGTTTTTAGTTCAATATTTCACAAAACCCCCTTCTTAGTAGTTGACACGAAATACTTTTGAATTATCCAATGTTCTCTGTGGGTTCGACCCTTACTCTCCGCTTCTACAAATTCTTTTAATTTTAGTGTAGTAAGGTATTTATTTTTTTGGCAGATTCGACACGTGACTAGAACTATAGCTAATTAGCTTGGGTTTTGCTTCCTTCAGCTTGAGGAAATAAGGTCTTAATTTCCTGGAAGCGATCACCCAAACTTTCAATCATTAGATATCTTGGTTCTAATTTCAAGAGGGCGTGACTTACATAATATATAGGTTTCTAAGTTCCTTCATAATTCTTTACAAGTGCATAGCTGATTGTGTGGTTTAAGACAGAAAGGTATAGGTTCAACTTTTCCTCTTTATCTGTTTTTGACAAAATTGGTGGGGTTCCAAGCTACTTCTCTAAGTTTTCAAAGCCTAATTGACATTGCTCACCCCATACAAACTCTTTTCCTTTCTTTACTTCATCATAGGAATGTTTGCACTCGTCTATTAGTTTTGAGGAAAATCTCCTCAGGTAGCTACACTTATTGTTAGCCTTTGGACTTACATTCTTTGGAGGTTTAATGTCCACCAGAGCCTTTATTTTGATGGGTTGGCCTCTCTTCTCTGTTGATTTACTATAAAGCTTAAGAACTCTTTTCTGACCCTAACCTAAAGGCACACTTATTAAAGTTTAGCTTCATCTTGTAATCTGTTAATTAGATCTAAAATGTTTCCCATAAGTGTGCTATGTGATCAGAGGCTTTCAAGCTTTTAACCAACATATCATCTTCGTATACCTCTATAGTTTTTCTGATCTACTTTTCAAACATTTTGTTTACTAGCCCCAATGTTTTTTAGGCTAAATATGGATGTATAATGAGTTGGCCGGCTCAGCTCGTGGCTCGTTTATCACGAGCTTGGGCCCGAGCCGAGCCCCAAAATTTGGGGAAGGCTAGGGCTGGGCCGGCCAATGTGGCTCACTAGGCTAAACGGGCTGTCCCTTTTACACGGGCCAAAGGCCTATTTACAAGGGCTGTCAAGGCCCATTTACTAGGCCCGTCAAGGCCCGTTTAAGGCCCGTGTCGAAATTTAAAAAACTAAAAAATTTACTCCATAAAAAGTTTGCTTGTGCAAGGAAGAGTTAGCCAAGCATTGATGAGAAATTGATAGGATAGGATGTACTGACAAGAAGACTCATTTCAAGGCTTGTGCACGGGAAATATAAAATATTGAAATGATTGCATTGAATAAAGGAAAATGAAGTTGAATTCGTTGAAATTTGCCAAGATAATGAATGATGGGACTTGTGCATGGGAAATATAAAATATTGAAATGATTGAATTGAATAAAGGAAAAGGAAGGAAGTTGAATTCGTTGAAATTTGCCATGATAATGAATGTCTTGTGCATGGCCCCGCAAGCTAAGATTTGATATGCGTGATAGTTTGACTAAAGAAAAAGGAAATATGTCTTGCACTTGTGCATGGGAAATACAAAAATTGCTATTCATATCAAATTAAATAGTGTTAGTCTATTAGGGTAGGGTGGCTGGGAAAAGGAAATTGTAGTTGAGTTGTGGGATTTTCGGGAAATGTATACACGCAAAGATTGTTCATTGTATTTGTTCAGATTGTTCAAGAATCAAGCTTTCAATTTGAACGTTTTGAATATCAGAATGTTCAAATTTTACACAAAAATAGTAAGAAAAAAGGGTTAAATTTTTGATCGGAAGAGAATGCTAAAATTTTACACTAACATTTTACACAACAAAACAATATCTTATTTGCTCTTTTATTCCAATCACGAGATCAGTTTCTCAATTTAGCAGTATTAGAATCTAAATTCTTTTTTCTAATTTCATATTTTCAACTTTTTTCATACAAATATTTGTATTGTAAGTGCTACAAATGGAGTATACCAACCAAATTGATGACTTTTTCAAGCACTCAATTTACCCAAAATACTTTTGAAAATCCTTCAATCGACTTAGATGCTACTCATGAAGAAGGAGCAAGAGAAGGTAAATGAACAAGAAATGAGTCATCTGATGCATGGCAACACTTTACAAAGAAAAAAGTTGGTACTCAAGATGGAGTAGATATTTGGAAAGCATGTTGCAAATATTGTAGTAAAGAGCTTAGCTGGAAACCCGAATCAAACACAACTCATTTGCTTAGACACATCCAAAGGTCGTGCAAAATGAGGCCGGTTGAAGGCGTAGATCCAAGACAAAGCCAACTTGTATTTGATGGCTCTAGTTCAGTTCTTTCCAATTGGGTCTATTCTCAAGAAAGATTTCGTGAATGACTGACTTTATATGTAGCTGCAGAAGAGATGTCAATTTGTATGGTAGACTCTCCACACTTCACTAAACTCGTGCAACAATATCTCCAACCCAGGTATAAGCCCTATTCTAGAAATACACTTCGTGCAAATGCTATAAATTTATATAATAGGAAAAAATTAGATGCTATAGAAGCCTGAAAAAATTTTAATAGTGTCATATCATTTACATCTGATTTATGGACTAGTCGTAACTGAAAATGTTATGTTTCAGCTACTACCCATTACATTGATAACATGTGGATTATGCATAAAAAGATTATTGCTTTTAGAGTAGTAGAATATCCTCATAATGCAACTAACATTTACTTAGTTTTGAAAAGCATTATAGATGAATACGGTATACAAGACATGGTAAGAAGTTTTACATTTGACAATGCTGCGGTAATAAACTAGTTGCTAAAAGATTTATCGAAGAGGTTCGTCCTGCATTTGGAGGTGTTTTTTTCCACATGCATTGTGTTTGTCACATTCTTAATTTGATTGTTCAAAGTGGGTTAGAATACATAAAAAATGAATTGACAAAAATTAGACTAGCATTAAATTTTATTAATACATCACCATCTCGAAGACAAGCATTTACCAGTATGTGCATAGAGAATGGCTTACAAGAGAAATCATTGGCCACTGATGTACCTCATAGATGGCATTCTACATATCTCATGTTATGTTCATGTTATAAATATAAAAAAGTTATTTCAGCATATTATAATGGTCGACAAACTTATGGACCTGACAAAAATTTAGAGGATTGGGAATGGTCTACTGCATTTTCTATTATGGGATTTTTAGAGCCTTTTTATGTAGCTACAAATGAGTGTAGCGGTGTTTACTATCCTACAACTCCACTTGTTTTACCACATATTTTCAAAATTGCAAAAATGTTTAAAATGTATAGAGATCTATCAATTTTTGTTGATGTAATCTATTTAATGGAAGAGATGCTTAGAAAATATTGGAAGGAGTTGCCCTTGATATTTATTTTATCTTCTGTCATGGATCCTCAATTTAATTTAAAAGACACTAACTCTCTTGTAAAAGGAATTAAACAGAACTTGGATTTAGAATTTTCTCCTCCAAAAATAGAAGATTGTTTATTAGAAATGTACATGCATTATGCTGCAATGGAAGATCAAGGTAATACTTCTTCTCAAAGTCAACCTTCTTGTAGTGGTGAATCTTTAAATGAAATGTGGGAGTTTTTAGATGCAGATGTTCCTTCAACTAATTTCACATGGCCATGACACGATAAGTGTTGCTAAGACAAATAGCATATTCCAGCTGAGTTATTTTCATTTTTTCAAGTAAATGTTCGAAGTGTTTTATCACCTAAAGAAGTTGAGTCTTTTGATGTTCTAAAATGGTGGCGGTATAACGCAAGACAATATCCAATTATATCAAAAATTGCACGTGATCTATTAACTCCTCCAATATCGACAGTAGCATCTGAATCTGCATTTAGTTTAGGTGGTCGGATATTAACAAACAAACGATCAAGACTTAAAGAAGATATATTAGAGGCTCTAATATGTCTAAAAGATTGGGAATCTGGGGAATTAGGTATGCAACATAAAGTGGATAGCATATTAGCGAAGGAGTTAGAGCAACAAAGTATTGGAGGTTCCTTTTAATTGTGTAAGTTTCAAATCTCTTTTTTTTAATTTTACAAATTTTATTTACTCTTTAAAAAATTGTACATGAAATGTTTCATTCATGTACAATTTTAACTCCGCTTACGATGAATGTAGCCGGTCTCAAGCCCGGAAAAAAGGAGGAGGGTTATGTTTGTAATAATTTAATTATTTGTCTTGTAATTTCATACAAAGGGTAATTATATTGCTACTACCATTTTTGTTTATCACACCACATTTTATCTCCACCACTACTATGTTTGAGGTAAAAAAAAAAACCGAGCCGACCAAAAAAAACCTAGCCAGCTCGGCTCAGAAAATGCCCGAGCTAAAGCTAGGGTTGAGCCTAAATTTCGCGACCGGACTTTGGCTTTGTTTGGCTCAGCTCGGCTCGGGCTTTTTAGGCCTAGGATCAAAAAAGCCCAAGCCGAGCTCGAGCCTAAATTTGGGATAGCTGAGCCAACTCGGCTTGGCTCGTTGACATGACTAAGGCCAAAGTGCATTATAAACCTCGGTCCGTTATGAATGTGGTCATGTAGTGGGATTTGGTTATAAGCAGAGTATGCCTCCATGAAACTTTGGAGCTCATGGTCAACATTAGCATCTAATAACTAATGTACTCGAGGAAAAGAGAAGTATTCTTGAGGACAAGATTTATTAAGATCGGTAAAATCTGCACACACACGCCAATTTGCATTTTTTTTTACAAGCAGTCGATTGGCCACCCAATTAGGATAATTAGAAACCCTGATGAAATTTTTTTCCTTCAGCTTATTAACTTCCTTCTGCAGGGCTTTACATCTTTCTGGATTCAAAGGACATCTCTTCTAAACTTTGGGTTGAATAGTTGGATCTATGTTGAGCTTGTGAGATCGGAAGAGCGTCGTTGGGTTGATTCCTATCATGTCTTCATGGCTCCAAGCAAGGACATCCTTATTCTTCCTCAAGAGGGCTATTAGTTTGTCTTTTTCTTTCAAGTCGAGTTGGGATCCCATCTTAACCATTTTTTCTGGCTTGTTTTGTTCAAGGGGTTCTTTCTATGGATCTAGTTAAAAACTACTAAAAGTGGCCTCTTTCTCGAACGTAGAGGTACATACCTTGAATTCTAATGTCCTAGAGTAGCTAGAAGGATAGAATGGTGATGCATTCGAGTTTAGCTGAACTATAGGCATTATGATGTCGCATCATCAGCTACCAGCTATGAACAACTTACTGTTCCAATTCCATAGGGTCAGCAATTTCATAGCACAGTGAAAGTTGCACTATCTCCAAGTCATACAACAAAGGTCTTCCCATAATTATGTTGTAGTTTGTGGGGAGGCCTACTACAACAAATTGTACTAACACCCTTCAGATATGTGGAGTTTCTTTGATCTGTACTAGAAATTCAATTGCTCATCTAGGTTGAATCAGGTCACTACTTTACATATTTGCCATCAATACCTATTTTATCTAGAGCATGGAGGAAGATAAGATTGTTAGATGCCTCCGTGTCAATTAAGATCTTATACATCTTTACCTCTTATAACCAAGGCACCATTATGAGGATGATGTAAGAGGGCTATCTCTTCCCTTCTGAAACCCAAGAAATTATCATTATCGTTGATAAATATAATTGGGGTAGAGATTAAAAGGTCATTCATTGGAGGGTTCTGTGCTTCCCTTTTGTACCTTATGCGAGACCTCCTTGACCCTCTGCAAGCCTGGTTTTCTCACAGAATCATATGTACTTCAGCTTGTGGCGCGTGGTGCTCGTTGAGCTACTGCTGGTGCTATCCTAATTACTGATCTCATTCTATGATTGGGTGGGACTCCTCAATTTACAAATTATCTAAGGTAACCTAATTGGATCAATGCTTTTATTGTATCCTTAAGATCCCTACACTCATATGTATCATGTCCTGTCGATCTGTGATAATGGCACTATTTGCTCTGATCTAGCATTGAAGAATCCACTATCAAGGGATTATCTTTCCTAAGCAAGTTCCGATCCTTTACGTGCAACTATGTCCCTTATAAAGAGAAGTGTTCAAATGGTGGTAAGAGGCTTACTTCTCTTGAATAGGGCAGTTTGGTATGCACCCTCTTCTCCTTCTTCTCAAAAGACTGATAGAATTCCCTCTAAGATTTTGTGTGCTACTTCACTTCCAAGCTGTTCTTCTGAAAGGAATGACTTCTTTTGTGCTTATATACTTTTTAGCTTGATTCAAGAAATCTCAATACGTCTTTGATCCATCCAGATCACTAGAAACTTGAGTCTGTTCTCAATCCTAAATCCCTGCAAGAGAGCTGCATCATCTGATATTTTGCTAATGTCCATTATCTATTGATTGAAAGTGTCTACAAAGCTTTAGGCTTTCACTAGCTCTCTGCTTTATGCTCATGAGCCGTTCCTTCAGGGAGATCCTCAGTAAGCTCGTTCTAGGTCTTAATGGAATTGAAGGGTAGCTTCTAGTACGAGTTGTTGGGCTTATCCCCTAAAGTCAATGAGAATGGTCTACACATAACCACCTCTGTAACTCCCTAGAGCTCTATCCAATGTGACATTTCTTTCAAGTTGGGCCATGGGGTCAGTCGTTCCATCATAGGCTGCTCTAGGCGGAGTTTTCACCTTTATCATGGGGTCGATTCATTTCCTCTGATAACGGCAAATAACCGCTTTGAACCATCTTGCAACGGAATTTAGAGCCATGTTTCTGGTTGGGAAAGGCATGTCCCATTACTTTTCTACTCTAGCTCTGCCAACTGCCTTTGGAGGGACTCCAGTTGGGCTATATGTTTAGCAATGGGGTCGATCTTAGCTGAAGCCACTCCTACCCTTACGTACATTCTCCTGATTTTACATGTGCTTCTTCCTCTGAGTTTATCGAGCACACTCCCAACCTTCTCATGGAGGGCCTCAAATTCAATATTTTTGAAGCTTAAAGCTCCCATTACTGGTCTCGGCCTATTAACCCCTGTAGTTTCATCAAGAATGGCCTTTGTACCTTGTGGGTTGCCCCAATGCATTGTGCTTGGAGCAATGGGCATTGCGTCATCCCAGTGAGACAACTGGGTCCTACTTGCTTTATTTCTACAGAGGGAGTGCCGGTCGTTGGGTGATCTTGATGAAATTTTGTTGACAACCTCATTGAGGCTACTTTACCACATTTCTATACTAGAAATGGAGTGGCTGCTACCATATTGGGTAGTGGAATGCTATATTGACTCATGTTTACAGCTAAGTTATCAGAAATAAGGAAGTTTGTGAGGCCTTTTATATTAGTTTCTGACAAATGGCGCCACATGTGGATGCTTGATTTTGCTCCAAATGATCAACAATAGCTAGATTTTGAATATAATTTTTTTTTCTAAAAGCATAGAGAGATTGAATTGAAAGAGAGTTTTTCATAGAGTATGCTATGTAAACTTAAGAACTGTATTGTAAAATGCCTTGTTGCCTTTTTTAGGCAATTTAGTGAGCTATTTATGGGCAAATGATATGTGGTTGCTGTTTTACATCACATTAAATGAAAATCTAATTAATTTTGGGCCCTTAAGCTCTCAAATGACCTATTTATAGGACTGCAGGATTCCTTGAATTATGATTGGTCGATTTAGGCGGCACCGGTAGTTACAATGAGCTGTTCTGATTGGCTCGCGTGGGTGATGGTGAATCTCCGAGCTTTGAACTTAGCCGTAGTGATGATGTCATCCTTTCTAAATGTAATGATTACACTACAACCGATCTCTTTATGTAAGTAATTATTATGTCAGGATGAGTTGAGAGCTCGTAGTTCATTAACTCGGCTTTTTGTTGATTTACCAAGTTGTGAACTGTTGCTAATCAGCTCGGTTTTTACGTCCTTCAGTTCGAGTTTACCCCTAATGTCTCCTTTAATTGACCATAAAATGAGGTCAGTTGATCATAAACAATTTTGTATTTAATATAAGGTTATTTTGGTCAATTACTCCATGTGGTTTGCCGGGTGGTTCATTTCGTGTGGTTGATCTAGCATTTTTTTATTGAGCAATGATCATTTCTCTTCTATTTGCATTGAATTTATAAGTTGGGTTATGGAAACTGAGATGATTCTCAAGGAACAAACTTCATGACGTGATAGAACGCCGCGTTAAGCAATATATCGTAGCAATACCCCGGGAGAAATGGAAGGGGTGGCACATATGTTCTGTTTTTTAATAGAACATGCCATTTGGTTTTAAGGCTTTTTCATATGCGTAATGTTATTTATCTAGACTAGAGATCATTTTCTAGTTTAAATAAATAGTATTATTGTTTTCATATATCGAGTAGCATATATAATAATTTGGAGGAGAAGAAGAATAGTAGTAGTAACAACAACAACAACAATAATACCTCCGTCCCAATTATTTCGTCCCATTTACTTTTTCACAAAGATTAAAAATTGTATTAGAAAAGACAATTATATAACGAACTTTCTAAAATATCCTTATTTAATTAGCAATTTATATTAAGAATAGTATTAGAAAGGATAAATATTTTACATTTCCAAGATTACATGGATATATAATTGTAAATGAACGTAAAAGAGGACCAAATAAATGGGACATCCTAAAAAGGAAAATGAGACCTAATAATGGAGACGGAGTAGTAATAATTTTCAATCTTTTTTCATAATATCTCATTCCACTGATTACTCTCACTAACAATAATAATTTGAATTTATTTATAATAATTCCTCCAATTTTTTTGCATAATACCGCACTTATAACGCATCGGCATTCCACTAATTACTCTCCCTAATAATAATAATAATTTGAATTTATAATAATTCCTCCAATTCAAAATTTCGCTATTACTTGTCTCAGTTTTCAAGCATTTGATGGTTTCGAATTCAAGTTGCGGTTTCGACCAGCAATGGAAGTGTTGGAGAACGGTGTACAAAGGAATACAAGCAACTTCAATCTTCATCTTGTAAATGATAAGATTGAGCTGATCGACATACGCGCAGAAGACGACAATTTTCTTGTCGGTTCTCCTTTGCTCGCTTCTCTCGAAGAACTTCGCCTTTCGGGTATTTCATTTTTCACAGACAAGAAAAGATGCAAACATATCGTGTATTTCATGTTACAAATAACATAAAGCAATCTAGTTCTCGTTTAACGAGTCGAGACTATTTCAAAGTTTAAATTAACCTTATCTGGTTGTAAAATTTCATTTTGTGAAGTGGTCTCTCCCTATCGGAGCGAGATAGTAAAGAAAATGCTATTGATTTCTGTTAAATTTTGCTGATCCAACTGATTTTTAACAATTTCTCTGACAACCTTTTAATTGTCTCTGTTACACACATTTAAACTGCCTAAAATCTTGCAGTAACAATAGATAATAGAAACAAGCCTGATGGATGTCAAATTCCGATGGCCGGAAATTATCAACAAAGAGGAACACCTCACGAAGATGTGGAACTCGCGAGACCAAGCTATTTGCGCAAGAGTTTAGCTTGGGATAGTGCCTTCTTTGAAAGTGCAGGTTTCATCCTGTTTTTCTGCAGCATCAAGTTGGTTCTGTAATGGAACCATCCAATGATTTTATTATGTTTCTCGTCTATTGTTATATGCTAGTACATTACTATCAAATCAATCTCCGTACACTGTAGGCTTTCTTGATCCGGACGAGTTATCCTTTATAAACAAAGAGTTTAAAATGATTACGCCCCATCTACTAGCGGGCATTCAAGATGTTCGCACTCGGAGAAGTGACTCTGAATCGAGTGGGAAGAGGAATAAGTCGAAAAGGTACCCATTAGAAAGATGTGGTGCTACAAATGGGTATGGTAAGAACAATCACTTTCTCATTCTCCACTTGTAATCAGTTTCTCTTACGGCTGTTCATCTTTACAGGATCATCGGGTCTGATCACAACGAAGAAAGCTGTTCGCCTGAGAGAGTCGTCTCCTAATCTTTCTTCTCTCGGTTCATCCATGGCTGCAATAGGGTCGCCCGTTTCCAGCTCTTCTGCCTTAGTGTCATCCCCTCAAGCTTCCTTTAGCCTTTTCAGAAGAAACACTCAATCGAAAAAGAGTAAATCTTCCACTCCCAAGATACAGAAAGGTTCAAGGACGAAACCTAGAGGCATATTCCTTGCCGGCGATACCAAAAAAGCACCAGATTCACCAAAGAATTCAGATGGGAACTCATTTCACCATCACAAATCTTTGCAAATAAAATCTCCAAGTGAATTCAGATGTGTTCCTGTAGCCACACTTCAGTCTGTTGGTTCAGAATTTCCCAAAAGTTTCAAACCATCTGAACTTCGGCGGCCATCACCAAAGATTGGTTATTTTGATGAGGTTAGTATTTGAACATTATGTAACTTGTTAGTTTCCTGTACAAGTACTTCATATCAGCATTTTAGTATTATGTAATATGTGTGTGAAATATTTGCCCAGGAAACAAAAGAAGCTAAAATCTTGTATGTGATGCCAACTTGGTGATCTGATTATGAACAGGTATAGGATGAACAAGAGCAAGTGCTCGGCTACAAAGTATGATGAAAATAGTAAGTAGAAATGCGCGATAAAGTGGCCAATGCTATAATAGAAAGCACTATAACTACACTTGAAGACAGAAGAAAAGCAATTAGCTCACAGACATTTTAGATTATTTTCTAGTTCCTTTGTTGAATCTCCTTGTTTTTAACATTTCAAATACTCTGATGCAGCGATCAGCATTATTGAACGCTCAAATCTCATTGGTACTTTCTGGATTTGTTGTATCGAAAATGCCAAATCTCTCTTTTTCTATTAAAAGCTAAAAAGAGTAGTCCCGTTATAGCATCATTTCGATGACACCTATGTAGAGCCTAACAACTGACACTCACTAATAGGAGGTTACATTTTTTTTTAATTAGTTCATTTAGAAAGTAGCCCAAGCGGATAGCTTCATAAGGGGCCATATCCAACTGGCGTTTGAAAATATCTTTTAATAAGAGAACGTGTTATCCCATCTCAAGAAATGATCTTCTCATCAGTCTTCTTTCTGAATATTCACTAAGATTGCAAAGAAAATCTTGAGAAAACTAATGATTGAAGTAATCACCCTTAATTAATTAGTGAAAAGAAAATCTTGAGAAAACTAATGATTTGAAGTAATCACCCTTAATTAATTAGTGAAAGGCAAAACGTAACTTTCTACTTGTTGACTAAACTAGCTCAAAAATCAAAATGTTATTACTTAGAAGAAATCTTTCTCAACCTCCCTCTATATCATAATATATACAAAACCCCAAGTTCCTAAGGCAAATTATTTATAAAACTCCTTGATGAAGAAGTTGATATACGAAAACCATTCTAATTATTATACCAAAAATGTCTAATTCTACCGCTTCTGCAAGTTCAGAACAAAGTATAGTAGATAAAACCTGCGCTGGAGCCGGAAACTTCATCAGGCTTCTCCCGTCTGGAACTGTCTTCATTTATCAGTTCCTCAACCCATTGTTGACCAACAATGGCAAGTGTCACACTGTTAACAAGTTCTTATCTTCTATACTCATCGCCATCTCTGGGCTTTCGTGTTTTTTGGCTACATTTACTGACAGTTACACGGACGCCCAGGGGAAAACACACTATGGCATTGCAACAAGAAAGGGCATGTGGGTACCAGATGATGCATCCTCACAGTCACAAGATCTTTCTTCTCATAGGCTTCGATTTGCAGACTTTGTTCATGCTTTCTTTTCGGTCATTGTTTTTGCCGTTGTGGTTATATTAGACCCTAATTCAGTGGCCTGTTTTCTTCCCGCATCATTTAAGTCTACACAGAAGACTTTGCTTACAGTAATGCCTGTTGTAATTGGGGCAGTTTCTGGTTCAGTTTTTGTGACTTTCCCTTGCAGCCGCAATGGATTGGGGTATCCCAAACAGAACCAGGATTCAAGTTCTACACCAGCTTCTTGAGGGCAAACTTCTAAGTTTATGAATCATGTTTCATTATGTTAAATAAAATTTGTTGTTCTAAAACCATACCACCCCCCACCTTTTTTAATATTGTTTAGCGTCTGGTATCGTGTTATTAAGTTAGTTTTACTTTTCAAATCAACACAATTGGCCATTGAGGCTGTCAAATCATTTTATCTACGAGACTAACCTGTTAGAAAAACCGCATATATGTTATCTAAATCATGTCTTCAATAAAAACTACTGAAGGTTGTGCTTTTGGGGATGATCCGAATCTCAAGTCAAGTATATCGACATATATTCTGTACTTCAAAACCTCATCGAAAGTCCCGAAGATTCATATAAATAGTAGAGCCAAAATGATAGATAAATAACAGAAATCTTAGAATTTACTAATGATTAATGACAAACATACTTGGCGCTCTTCCGATCTCATGAAGGCAAGCACTTACGCACCATATCTGAAGCTGGAGACTTGCAGTTTGCTCTATCAATAGAATTTCGGTATTCAGTTTCATGATAGATTGAAAGGATATAACGGAACTCTAAATCAAAGGATAGCAACCAGAATAATTTAACCAAATGAAACAAATCAATACGAAGTTAATACTGTTTCTATATATCTTAATTTTTCCTCTTCCCATCTTAGACAATTTCTTGACGGTATTCAAACAACTGCATCAGAGAACAAGAAACTAGGAGGAAGCAATCTTTATAAAGGAAAACGGAGACATGGCAAGATCGAGTGATTACCGAGCCAAGCAATCCTAGACGAACATAGAAAAAAACAACTATTGCTTTTCAAATTATTTCTCTTGGGCTTAGCATAACAACATATCAGGGTTCTATTCATTCACTTTAAATAGATCACCATTACAGTCACAGGCAGCAACTCTAGTGGAATCATGTAATGACAAACTCAAATAAAGAGGTTGTTTCTTTTTTGGGTCATTAACAATTTTTTTTAACCCGAACTTCGCTTTGGGCTCGAAGTTCAGAGAGGTTGATGGAGCGTACTGGTCCAATAGAAGATCTGTTCATGGGAGGAAGAAAAAATGCAGAAAATACGGAAGAAAAGTGAAATGAACTTAGTTTTCTCAGAACGATGGAACGGGGTTGAGTTTCTCCATAACTCGTTGGAAGGAAATGGGGGAAATGATAGTGCTTTTATGGTGGCTTCTTCAAAGGAGAAGAAAAAAATGGTTGTTGGCGCTAGTGCTTCTTTCTTTTTTTTTTTTTTTTTTTTTTTTGGGGTGGCTTTTTTGAATTATGTTACTAGTACTTTAGAACTATTGCGATATAATTTCTGCTAGCACACTAGTAAAAAAATTTCTGGCTCTGCAATTGAATTGATGCCGGAGTTATGGCTCAGTCAGTCATGACATTAAATTTTCATGCTAAAAGCAAAAAAACATTGATATATGATTAAATAGTACAGAGGATAATTTTGATAGGATAGCTATTGCCAAACCCGAAACACCAACACACTGCCATCCCCCTTCAAGTAGCTGTCCTCCTCCCTACTATATTTTCGTAGTCTAAAGTATTTTGATGAAGAATATTCTCTACACATCCAGCATAAATTCCACCTTGTTCTCCTTTATGAAGTCATGGATTGTATGATCTATGACCTGCAAGAAAAAATGCGTACATGTTAGGAACACTAAACAGAGAAAAGCGCACATGTTTGGTCCAATCTCTTGGTAGTGCTTCCATTAATTATATTATTAAGTGCCTAGAAAATCATATAGTTGCATCGACTGATCATTACATTGAATTGTACTAATTCTAAATCCATATGACTTCTAGTGAATGGCTGGCTAGTTGAGTGTTGAAGCTGCTTGATCAAAGTTACTATCGCACAGGCCTAAAGCTCAACCATCTTTTTGCACCCAGAAAAGAAACTCCAATATAATAAAAGCGAGACAACACAAACCATTAAGACCCTCACATAACTCTTTATAAAGAAGTGATGAATGATTGCCAGAATCTAGCACAGGCCATGTTACTGCTAAAATTGCCACAACAAAGAACAATACTTTGTACAGCTAAGATCTCCAAGTTCCGAACCGCAAATTGAATTTTGATGACACAAATCATGCAGTAGGGTTGGATAAATATGAGCAATAAAATTGTTCATTATTTAGAAACCACAATCATGGAGGTATATTATCAGCTGTTCCAGATTTAGCACCAAATGACATCACCGTGAAACCCAACCACCTCAATCAGATGATCTAGTAGGACAATAAACTGAAAAAGGCAGGGTCAAACAAATTTACTAATATGTGGCCATAATTATCTGATGCTACCTCAGCAATTCCTCAAATTTCAAAATTCAGGGCACTCGAGAGAGAAATAAATGTACTTTGATGAAAAGACAAGAAATGCTCACATTTGTGTTGCTGAGTTCCAGATTGTAGAAGTCCACTGTCTTCTCGGTGAATAATGGCCCTGCATGCCATGTACCCCTATTCAGCTTCAAAAACTTTGAGCCTGAAATTCTAAAAACATTAATCTCATCAACAGCCGGGGGAATATAAAAGTGACCACAGTGTGATTGCACGATATCTGCACCAGTGGTGCCCTTAATTTCACTTGGATCAATTATAGATGACTTTCCGACACCAAGATACCATTCATGACCACCAATAGAACCAAGGCACTGGGTCACACTAGCATGATGTGTTATTTCTGAGAACTTGAGAGCGCGGTCTTCAAGACGCATAATGTAAAACCTGATATAACATGAATATAAATACAGCAGTGTAATTTATTTGGAAATATTTTTATATTAATAGATGAAGGAAAAATCAAATAATTCATTTAACTTTTATTGATAAAAGGAGCAATACAATTCTGACGAAGACTTGATCAAGCTAGTCAAGGTGATAAAAAATGCAAATGAAACAGCAGAGGATGCACAACTGATCCCACAAACAACAGGGTTCAAACTCTCATAATTGGCTATACGTAATGAAATGCTGGGATCAATTTTCTAAATACTAGGATGGTTGACCCTTGTCAATGCTTCCTCTAGTGATATTGAACACATTATCTGCAGGTGCTTCCAATTTAAGAGGCATAAAATCTTCAACTATTCATCACGCAAAGATAACCTATATTGCCCTCTTTCTGTCCCTCAACTTTTCTGCAAAAGACGCTTAGATATCTCAATATTTTAGTTTAACATTGTGCATCCATTCCAATCCACCACCCTAAAACAATCCGCTGTTCCTTTAACTTTTCACACTATTTTCTAATAAAAATTCAGTTATGATACAGGGCTTGTTCTCTTTGCGATTTTAACACTGTTTTCATCATATCATATGAAAATATTGAAAACTTGTCTACTTTGACGTTTTCAAGAATAATGAAGATTTTTATTTTAAAAAAGAAGAAAACTTAAACAACATTTTGTATGTGAAAACCTAAAAACATAGAGAACAAAGAAAAACAAAACTAAAAATGAAGTCCAAACTTAAACAAAATACTGAACCACGAAGTCAACAGACTACAGACCCTAGGCTCTTTATCTATTTCCTTGTATTATATTGTAGTTTAACGATAAATGGCATTATTATTTCTTTGAGTAAAGTGAAGCCTCCTTAATTTATATTCTACCTAAATTAGGCCTTCAGGCTTCAACCTTATGAACAAGTATTTTGCTCTTGCATCATCTAGACTTTAATTATGACTGGTAAGGTATCGTACATTATAAGATTTTTCAAAAATATTCTGTTAATGTAGACAAAACACTTTATGATTCTCAGAATTATTTAATTTTCCTCAGAATTAGACAACTTTATGAAAATTTGGGATCAACCAAAATTTGGAAATTTTACAATTACCGCCATGTCTAAAAACCAAGAATAAGTGCTCGATTTATTATTTTATTTCATTTTATTATGGTAATGTAATTACAAAGTTAAGTATCACTTATTGCATCCTCACGTCGTAATGTGTGTATTATATAAAAACCATTAATGACTATATCTAGATATGTGCGGTTTGAGGAGCTTAATATTATGAATAATGTGATATTAACTGATTTAATTGCACGACTCGATCTATTTTCATTATAATAAACTATCTTGTGAAGAAGAATATATTCTAATGAAATTTTACTATTTTAGTCTACACCAGGTTCCAAAATATATCTGCATTCCATTCATCTGTCTCAAAGTTTCTTTTTTTCAGAAAATGCGAAATTTTGATTAATTAGACTTTTGAGGAATCTACGCTATGGCCTAGAATAGGTTTTGTAAGCATGAAAGGAAAACAAAAAGAAAAATGGAAAATAGAAAAGGTAAAACAAAGGGGAAAAAAAGAAATGAAAAAGAAAAGATGCAGTGAGCAAGCAATGGACTTAAGGTATGACCAAATATTACTCTTCTTATAATTCTTTTTATTAACAATTGATGTTACCACCACCATACTTCTCCATTACCATTTAAAACAAGAATAATATCAACAGCACCACCATTTTCAATTTCCATCCTCTAGAAAAAATATTGACTGCACATTTGTGTGAAAAATGTTCTACACATGTATTTGAATGAAATCTTAATAAATATCGATGAAATTTGACTTAACATAGATCAACAGGAAGATAACGATTGTGGTCACTGCCTGGCAAACCAGCATTAAAATGCTTTACTATGCCATAGGCATGAAGGCTTAATACAATTTCAGTTCATTGGTTCATAGGATGGGTCTAATATTACCAAATTAGAAAATTATTAAAATGTAAAAAATATTAGAAAAAGAGGAAGTATGATGGAAGAAATTATAGTGTTACTTGAAAAGTATGATGGTAGAGATACATATAGAGAGGGGCTACAACTTATCAAAAATAAAACACAGAGCCCAAAAATATAAATAAATAAATAACACAAGATATAAGACTATCTCTTAAAATACTAACCAAAAAAATTTTAAAATTTAAAAAACCTATAAATCAATTTATTCACTTAGAATTGACCAACATTAGAAGTTAAAGACATCATTACAATTTAACTTGAATTTACTTTTGTAAAGTTGAGATATTAATTATTTAACTTTTATTTGAAAAGAAGGAAAAAAATTTTAACATGTATTTGCAATTGGCATGTTCTTAGTTACCTCTTTTATTTTAGATCACATTAAAGTTCCTGCAACGATATAGTGTACAACATCTATTTTGGATATGTTAGACTTAAAAATAATATTGATTTTATCATAAGAATAAAAAGTGGTCAAATTAAACCTTAACCAAAATAAGGGTGGGAAAAAATTTTCTGACATCATTCTTAGGCCTTATGAATAGTGCAACAGGTTTCTGTATTTCAATGTTCTCATATAGAAATTTATTTCATTTCCCTCCCTTGATTAATCCTATTTCTCTCACTTTTCTTTCTTTGCATAATTGTAGTTCTTTTTTATATTATGCTCTGCTTTAAAATGATTCCTCCTCCACTGGTGATTTATTTCTCATCAAGAAAACAAATTAATAATAAATAAAAAGATAAATAAACAAGTAACCTGTGATAGACCAAGGCTTGTTTCTAGCAACTAAGGACTTCACCATGCCTCGGAAGAAATCAAATAAGTGCTCCGTGGGTGTATGATTTTGTATTGTATAGCATACCTGTGATAGACCAAGGCTTGTTTCTAGCAACTAAGGACTTCACCATGCCTTGGAAGAAATCAAATAAGTGCTCCGTAGGTGTATGATTTTGTATTGTATAGCATACCCATAGAAAACATAGTTAAAATAAGTAAATACTATCACTCAACCTATTTGTGAATGAACCAAGAATGTTGCTCCTTGCTATTTAACTAACTAGTTTATGTACTTCTATGGAATAATTTATTCATGGGATAACTAGATTTTTAATTATCATATGTGCTCAGTGCACATGCGGCACGACCCATCAAGGGCAGATAGCCGCCCTCTTCAGCAGTCTCCAATTTAGAAAAAAGAAAAATCCTATGATAACAGTTGGAAAAACTCTTAAAAATAAAAAATAAAAAAATAAAAATGAAATGGGTCTTTTGGCTAGCAATCGTCAAGTTTCGACTATCCCTTCTATCATCTTGTCGCTACACCCTGTGTCCATTCAATCATTTTTCCTACCAACATGATCCATGAAGAACCATGCTTACAATGTTTAAACAACATTTTGGTGATACAAATATTCAGATCAATCTCATTATCAGCATCGCCCACCTAGTTGAACACACATGGTTGACACGGGACAATAATCCACCTATATATAATCTCTCATTCTCATTGAAAGGGGACAAAAAAAGTTAAAACCCATGTGCTAAAGAATCTACAAGGCATGCCCTGAAAGATAGTTGCACAAACCATATAGTGGGCAAAAATATCGCCTTTGCCATGGGTGCCATGCTTTCGTCCTTTGGGGGGGGGGGGGGGGGGGGGGGGGGGGGGGGGGGGGGGGGGGGGGGGGGGGGGGGGGGGGGGGGGGGGGGGGGGGGGGGGGGGGGGGGGGGGGGGGGGGGGGGGGGGGGGG